>WSUE01000005.1:197125-303669 GCA_019633535.1 Tulasnella sp. JGI-2019a | reverse complement strand
CCCCTCCCCCGCTCTCCTTCTCCCCCCACCAGATGTTTTTTTGTTTTTGTTGGGGGGGGGGGGGGGGGCCCCCCCTGTCTCGCTGACGTTCACCTCGACAGTCATTACCAGCATCTGAGCCGGCTATATTCAAAGTTTGCTGATAAAGCCGACTCTCGCAAAGCTTCCCCACCTTGAGGGTTGTGAGATCGGCATTTTTGCCAGGGGCCTTGGAGACCCTAACGTTAGGCACACGACCATCAGCGACGGCGTCGACAAGCCGTGCGGTCCCAGCGCCCCAGCTCAATCTCCGACCTGACAAGACGCATACATGACTCGCCAATGGTGTGCCACACGAATTCTCCCCTGAAGCCTGAACGAGTCGCATGATGCCATCTATCGCTCCTTAATGCAACTAGCGAAATCCACCGGAGCTGGCGAGCAAGCAGTGTGGAATCTTCGTCAACAAGGTGGTAATCGCCACTGCATTTTAGCACTCTTTGAAACGGACTAGTTCACTGCTACCTAGAGTTCTGCTCCAGCCTTGGGATCATCGAGCTCTTTTCGGGTTTTGGAGGAATTTTGGCGCACCTGTCACTTGACTTCTGGAAGCCCTCAAACTCAAGACGCCCAAACTCGCAGTCCTTGAATCAGATGAGATCTTCGAACCATGCACGGGTAGCACACCTTTGGAACGACCAAGTTAGAGTTATGATGGAACGGTTGTGTGAGCTGAGAAAGCAACTTAGGATTGGTCAGTGACCAATGCTGGGAAACCTTAGTTTTGAATCGAGTGTAACTTGATTTGCAGGAAGTTCCGGGAAACGAGTCGAAAGATTAGGACTGGGAACTGTGAGTGTTCGACTTTGGCCTTGCCAACACCGGTCCATTGATGTATGTAGCTTCCAGATCCCTTGCCGAATGGTACATGGTTCAAACCGTCACAATCCCAATATACAGATTCTAGGATACGAACGAACGTCACAACACGAAAGCAACAACAAAAATCAAGGGCGATCACCTGATACAGCGCACAATACAAGATAAATAGGCGAACCAACTAAACAGAACCTGTCCATCATTCATCCACTTCCGTCGTCATCCCCGATTCATGCCACGAGGAAGCGGTATCCTCGACTTCATCGAACCAGTACTGGACTTCTTCCTCAGCGATGGGAGCGGTGGATATAGTGCCCCTTTCCGTTGTGGTTCAGGGGAATCTTCGTCATACGCGGCAGCAGTCACTGGGATACCGCCGCCGCCACCGCCGCTCGTGAACCTGCCGTGCTTGCTATCCCGAAGGCCTATCCCAATATAAACGCCACTATCGTCATCGTCATCGTCACCCTCTGCCGCATGGTATCCTAGTTCGAGGTCTGCGATCCGTTCGTTGACAGCGACCCGGCGCAACTCTTCATCCAATGACACGGAGGACGCGGAGTTTGCAGCGCGGGATTGAGTCGGTCGTGTAGAGGGGGGTTTTGACGTCTTGAAGCTCTGCTGCATCGTGCTATGCAGCGTCCTGTTCACAGAAGACTGCGAGGTTATCATGGACTCATCCTCCTCCTCATCCTCCTCATATTCTTCGTCCTCATCCGCCGGCGCCGATGAAGGATGCAATCTCTCGCGTACCCTCTCTCGAGGGAGAGGCACCAACTGCAACCTACTTGTCTCCTCATCCACGTCCTCATCTTCATCATCAAACTCATGCACGTCACGCAGGATGGCAGACGTATGAAGCTCCAACGACTTCTTTCTCTGCAGACTTGGCTGCGACCCCACAGACACAGAACGGCTCGATCTTGCTGGTGGCCTGGGCCTCGAGCTGCTGATATCCACACCCACGAAAGGCGATTTAGGGGGCCGCGCGGAGAAGACACTAGGCGTGCCCGGGACGGGCATGGGATGGTGTAATGAAGGCCTCCTGCGGACGGGGTCTGGGGCGGAAGGGGCAGGGGTATCATGGACGGCGTTATTCGGTGTGACATCTCTGGCCTTACTTTTCCCTTTCTTATCGGCGGAGACAAGGAAGAGGTCGGTGAGACGGAGGTCGGATCCTCCCCTTCGCCTGTCTACTTGGTCCCCCCTCCCCTCTTGTCGATGGTACGAAGAAGACTCTTCGAAAGTCTCCTCGACTATCTCCACCGTTTCCTCCTCATCTTCCGCGCGTGGGGGTGTCGGCGCATTGAACTGCTGCTCACTCACATCTCGAATATGGTCGCGGTCGCGGTCATTGTCCTCGGTATCGGAACACAGCGAGGGAGTAGTAACATCAGAGGAAGGAAGTCCCAGTACGCGATCATGGTTGGCGACTGGTGGAGGGGCAAGCCCACCAAAGTAGACCCGAGGAACACCGGAACTATTGAGAGAATTGGCACCAACCGACGCTGCGAGGCGTTCCAAGTACGCTTTGGAGGGTCTAGAAGGACCTCGTTGGGATAACCGCCCTGAGGCACTCCCCTCAGCCCAGTTGTTGGATGAGGAGTTAGATGTGTTCGCAGTGGAGGTGCTTGCGTGAAGGTTACTTTCTTCCTGAGCGGTCGAGCCAACACTATCTGTGCTGTCATCAATCATGTCTACCCTGCGCCTTGTGGCAGTAGCTAGATAAGATGGTTCGTTTGATCAGTTTTACAACGTACCATAGACAGGGAGACAGTAGAGAGACAGTAGAGAGACATACGCAAAGGGTGTTCGTCGCCGACTTCAACAGCCCCCGCTTTCCTCTTCAACCCTGCCTTTAGCGTTCGTAGGCCCGAACAAATGGACGAATTCGACATCGATGAGGTATTGGTAGTCGCGTTTCTTCTCGCAGTCATAGGAGATATGGCCGGACCGTCCGCTGCTGCAATCCGCTTTAGTTTGGCGGTCTTCAGCTCCTTAAGGAAATCCTCCATAGATTCTGTTGGTACAGATGGCTTCAGACTACTAGCAAACGAGCTGTTCTGTTGAAAGGCCCCGATCGTCGCGTTAGAGAATAAAAGGCTTAGATGAAGGGAGCGCGAATTGAACGGACCTTTGATGGTGGTTGATGCACGTCCCCTCTGGCCGATGGATGGCGAGGTCCATTGGCCCAGACAGTTGCTGGAATGGCGATATAACCCGGCGGTGGTGGTGGTGGTGGCGTCGGTGGCGGTGGTGGGGCCTGATCAGTGGATGATCTCGCTTCCAGCTAAGGGGTTTTACAATTAATATCCGGAGAATAATTTAACAAGCATTCATGACTTCACGAACCTGAGCTTTAAGCCGTTGCACTTCCTCCTCCAACTGACGTATGCGTTGCTGTTCCTCCCTGTCTGTCTCCTCGCTTCGTTCCTGACTTTGATCTCGATCTCGACTCGTTTCTCTCTCTTTGCCTTTGCCTTTTGGGTCGTGCGCCACAGCGCCGTCATTTTGACGAGCAGAAGCAGAAGCGGGCATGAGCTCGGAAGGTGACATGGTCCTATCCCCGGCGAAGAGGCTTGGCGCAGCTGATCTGCCCTGCGTTGTGGTAGGCTCCCGGGTTGAGGTTGCGGATGATGGGCTCTTTCGAAGACGTATTCCCTGGTTAAGTGGTGGTGTAGGCATTCTATCTAGGATGACAATCTCATCATCGTCCTCAATTTTAATCACTTGCCGTACGGGCTCCAGCGCAACTTCAACAGGAATGGCTGGTTCTGCGAGAGGAGGCGTATTGGCTCTTGTTGGTCGGGTTGTGCTAGATGAGGGAGGGGTATCGCCTTCCTGAGCGCTATTGTCGTCATTCTGCTTAGCGTCGTCCGAGTCGCTCAATGAATCGAGCTCCCGAGCCGGGTGCCGTACAGCGTGAGGAGCAAAACGGACCCTGCTAGTGGACCGTCTGCGACTCTGACTGCGACTGCTGCCACTTGGTTGGCTCCTGGAGGCAGACCGCCCGCGAGTTGATGAAGCTCCGCTTACTGAGGAACGTGAGACCTTGGATTTGCCACCTGTTTCGGTACGATACTCTGCTGGTGTAGGAGAGCGCTCAAAGAGTGAGCCTGGCATAGTTGGGTGTGGCTGAGGAGAGTTTGTCGCGGATGGATCCCAACCATTTCGTCGGACTGGGAGGGGCGCCTTGAATGCTATATCAGGTAGCCGAGGAAAAGAATCAACTAAGCTTCTGAGGAGCTAAAGACAAATGACCGATGATCACTCACTGATTGGTGGTGACAGGCTAGGTGAGTTGGACCGTTCGGTTCTGGGAGGGCTCACCGGCCGCCTGTCATATGAGCCACCGGCACCAGAGCGATCCTTTCTTCGTGTACGACGATCATCATAATCATCTTCCTCTTCATGTTCTCCGTAATCGTCTCTGTTGGGATGTGGCGACGAAGGCCGGTTCCGTTTCTTGTTCTTCAGAATAGACTGAGAATCGTTTGTCCTTCCCGACCGCTTATTCTTCCTCGAGGACGTTGGCTGCGCATGTGAGGATACCTATGTAACAAGTAATAATCAAAAACGCCTTCTTGGGAGGTGAGGTAAATTTCATCCCAGCCTGACCTCTGAGATTGATTTGCTGCTTCCGGTGACTGCTGTCACGAGAAAGTCCTGCAATTCACGAGATACATATCCAAGAACCGTAGATAGGACGCCTTCTGTGCCACTGTCGTTGGTATCGCTGTCGTAAGAGGGCATGAGGAACGAGAAGGGGCGGGTCACGGGAACGAGTAGATCAGATCGAAGGCAAAACAAACGTCGACTGCCGTGAGTTGCCACGGTTAATTAGGTAGATACACTTTAGCTAGGGGCACGTACGCACGCGCTCAAGCCTTACACGTCGTCGTACCACCACTTGCCGGTACACACTATGCCTGCAGAACGAGTCCTCCTATCCTCCATAAAGACTCTCAACTTCTACGCTGGAGAGAAGACTGCTGCCAGGCGCTCAAGCCCTATTTCACAATTGACATGCATTGGAAAGGCTTGCAATCTATATACGCCCGGTGCCGTGCAATGCTTCAATGTTGGTGGCTCTGGGACTGATGTGAGCTGGAAGGTGAGCGAACGAAGTGACCCCTAGTCTCATCCTGTATGCTGAATTATTTACATCGACCTGGCGCCTCAGTGTGAAGCAGGTGAGGACCATTCGGATCGGTCAGGACTTTGAGCGCCTATTTGACCAGAGCTAACGTTGTTCAGATCTACCATCGGCGCTTCGTTTCGGACGTGTCGATGTGTCATGCGAAGGCTGGTTGAGCAGCGGAGATTCATACGTCTTGAAAGGTGAATGACGCAACTACTCAATAGCTTAGCCTCCAATCTCAGACGGACGAATCCGCTATTTCTATCTAAGGCTCTTGTGGCCTCGAATATCGTCTGGTCGAGATCCCTGGTCACCTCAAAAACAGTCACGTACAACCACCAACTTCCTGGACGCCTGAAGGTGAATCGCAGATCGCATACCTTTCGCTGCAAATTAGACATTCATCTTGATTCTCTTGCTCTAGGTTGGTCATATCTTGACATCGCATACAGCGTGCTCTGGTTCGCAGTTCTAGGCGTCCTACTCTACTCGTTCCTGGCGCCATGTTTCAGGGGACGGCAGCGGGTAGGAGGTGCCACCCGCCCTGGAGGTGGGGGAGGTACTGGAGGTGGTTACAACAACTATGGAAACCCTGGATCACGCTATCAACCACCGCCTCCACCATACACAAAGGACGAGCCCACATCATCGAGCAACAACACTGGCGCAACTGGCGGTTTTAATCCTGGGTTCTGGACAGGTTTGGGTTTAGGAGGCGCTGGCGCTTATATGTGGAATAACTTGCGTCAACAGCAACAGCCTCAAGAGCCCCTGCGTCAAAGACGGGCATGGGACTGGGAACGGCCGAGAGAGCCTGTCGCCGAGCCGCCGCAGCGAGGAAGAGCGTTCAACGGGTGGGCGGACGGTGGCGGAGAGGGCAGTAGCTCCAGTTCGGGACTGGGGGAGATGAGAAGGGCTACGGGTGTGGGTGGATCCAGTGTTCGATGACTAGTCTGTCTAATATTTCTTGAATCTTCGAACCCACTGCGGTAGTATGTGCCTGATAATTGTAACGGTGCCTTGCATCCATCTAGTTTTGGGAGTCTTTATCCGGAACTGATGAGCTTAGCGGACATATCAACATCATATGAACCTCCCTATGCATAACACAAGATGATGAGAGTCATGCGAGATATCAATCAGGGCTCTGGAAACAAGAAACAAGAAACACTACAGCTTCATCGATTTTTGGATGTTTCGAAGGGTCATCGCTGAGTGTCTTCCGGACCCGATTCGAAGACTTTGTTGGCAAGTCGATCAGCTGAAAACTTCCCGCCTGATGTTATGAAGGGTGAGGTGAGAAAGCGCAATACTTTTCGATGAGGTCACGTTCCCGCATATGATGGATTTGAATCATTCCCCTGTCCACCCTCGTCAGCGTGTCCAATGACCGATTGATCGGAGGAATATACTAGTCTCCTTGTTCATGGGCTTCTTATCTCAGGGAAACTTCTCTGTCGATCCTAAGAACTCGCAACATCCTAGCTCAAGGCCCCGGAGATGTTTCTGATTCTTACCGTGCACTCGAAACTAGGACTGTTTCTCATGATCAACTCTGGCCATACGCCACTCCCCTACTTCACGTCATCACGAGCACGACGTCATGTTTGGGACCCGGACATGGCAGGCGTTTTCTTGACGAGTCTTTGGATAACGGCAAAGGGAAACACCGAGCTTAAGAGGCTCATTATACGCATCGCTGTGAATCTTGCCTCGTGTAGCGGGGAGAATGAGCATACGCCGAGTCCTGACGTTTAGAATCCCCTGCCTGAGACCTATCGGACACAGCAATCCTGTGCGTATTCACCATTAGTTATAGCACTTCCTGATACCTTCGGATACAACAATAGCGAGTGACGGAGCTTGTTTGCGCGCGGAAATTCTGAG
This sequence comes from Tulasnella sp. JGI-2019a, assembly GCA_019633535.1. NCBI lineage: Eukaryota > Fungi > Basidiomycota > Agaricomycetes > Cantharellales > Tulasnellaceae > Tulasnella sp. JGI-2019a. Next base: position 296,783 of record WSUE01000005.1, on the reverse strand, counting down.
CTCCGTATATATCTAGACGGCAATAACATCCTTAGGCATGTACTTCTTCTTCCAAGTGTGGTGCGGATCTCTTTAAGCCCTGAGCTGTTGACCATAGATTAATCGAAGTCCAGGAAAATGGAGAAGTCTCTGGAAAACATACCCGGAAATCCAAGAATCACCCTCATATCGAGCTTGTCATTCACTCTCGGACCCAGAAGTGGAACTCTCTTCGTCCTCTTCGTCCTCTCCGTCCGAGTAATCAGGTAGGCTGTAGAAAAACCTTGGCCCAAATATACGTCTGAGTTCTTGAACATCGTTCGACTCAAGGGCGCGATCATCCCGGATCTCGAGACGCATAGGCTTGCACGGTTCCACGACCCCCGGTCCTTCACCCCCACCCTCTCTGAGGCCTGCCCACCGCCTAGATATCATCTCCACGAGCCCTCCTCTTTCTAGCTCTCCATTGACCAGGCATAGCTCCTAGAGGTCGGCGACTGGCCATCGAATTCTGCCGTCGTTGGTGGTGATCGGCTCAGTAAGGAATCGGAGCAACGCGCGGTTCATTGTAACCGTCCCCGACGCTGCAACGATCGAAGTGGTGTGGCATCTCGACAGCAGCAATGGTTGTACACCAACAATCAAACAATCGTCGTATATTTCAAAACTAACTTCCGCCGACCCGCCTTTTCCTAGTGCATTTGCAAGCCCATCGGGGGACACGAGACGCCAGTTTCCTACGAAGGTTATGTCGAATAACTCGTACATGGAGTTTCGTAGGAGGAGTCTGATCTGGTGGCTATAGCATTCTACATCAATGTGGCGCTTTGAGGCGGCGATGAAGGCCGAAATGCGTGAGGTGAGATGTTGCACTATCGGGTCGGTGAGGAATCCGTAGGTGTCATTGGGTAACTGCTCGTGTTTAATCCTCAGCGACCAACAATTCGGTACGTAGACACTAGCGAGGATCATGTGAGCCATCTCTGGCGGGAGAGAATATACTGTAAGATCCCTCAGCTCAGGCAGTTCGACCCAGTTCGGCGATAAAGCGTCTGACGCTATGCTGGATATCGGGTGGCTTAAGTTGATCAGTGTTAGCGTTTGTAGCAAAGGCGAGGCCGAGAAGATATTCCCCGAATGGGCCATTCTCCCCTAGCCGATCGAGTGTCAAATTCCGAAGACCAGAGAGCATCCTTGATGTCCAGGGGATACAGAATCCCGAGAGCCTAATTGCTCGAACACATTCTGCTTCTCTTCCAAAGATGTCTACTATCTCCGGGTCTGCCTGGTTACAGGATATGTTTATTGACTGCAGAGCAGACGCGGAGACCTCGATGAGCCGCTTGAACGTGGCATCGCGTGAAGACTGCACTCGAATAGTCGCGGATCTCCAACGGTGTGCCTGCTCGGATGTCAGCTGGACGAAGACACGCGCCTCACTGTCCTTCGGATATTTGTATTCGACATCGAGAGGAAGATTTTTCGACCGGGAGAGAATCTGTTGAAGAAGTGGTAGTGGGTGTGCCGAGGAAAGCTGACGCCAGAACGTTGGTGTATCCTTGATGAGTCGCGCCCAACCACTAGAGACTGAGGCCAATCTGTGGGGGTAGTTATAGTATTGGGATTCATCGGGATCCCAGCCGAAGAGCGTTCGGATAGAGAGAGACAGTATCTCTGAAAGAACCTCTGATGGCAGTCGGTTGATTGAGAGTGTGCTGTTTTACATCTGACATTGTTCAACCATGATCATCTGCATTTTGGCTGTAAACGCCTCAAAACATGCGCTGAGGCCTTGAAGTGTTTGGCTCGTCGTCACCCTGTGATGTAGATCGGCGAGGGTATTTAATATCCGTAACAAAAACATTGACTCGTTCGTCGTACTCACCTAGTGTTCCTGGAGAGGGATGTCTCGTGCGCAGCTTCTAATACAAGCTGTACAGCTTGCTCAATTTTCGGGTGCATAGAATGGTCCATCGTTGAGTATCTTTTGGATTTCAAATGATTTTTGAACTTTGTTGGCGAATGTGTCTCGTATATCGTAATGAAGGGGGCGAAAGGGAGCGTTCCCGAATTTTACGAAATGTACCGTGGGATGCATCAAAGCTGCCATACAAGTCGCCTTATGCAAGCCCAGACCGCGGCGGAAAGCTATCCTTAGGGCGGAACTACCGCGAGCTAGTCTTAGAGAAAGTCCACAAAATAACAAGTGTGTCGGAAGGACAAAAAAGGCGTCTTGGCATATGATCTCAGTCCATCGTGATCACTCAAACAACACATCCTACCCGATATATATAGCAGAAATAAGATAATTCCCCTCCGTTAAGCGCTCGGGGATGAGTTTTTCGTGGGAAAGGCTTCGGTCATCTTTTGAGCTTCAAAGACTCCCCGAGTGAGGCTTTGCCTTCAGCCAATTTTAATTCCAAGCCGAAATCAGCACAGGATCATTAAGTCTGCTTAGCCGTACTGCGTGTGATACGATCCAATCAGGGCGTTTTACGGGGTCTTTATTTTTAATCATTTACACAGACCAGGAAGTTCAGGCGATAGGTCCAGGATGGAAGGAGGGACAGTTGCCCTGCCTTAGAGCAGGTGTGGTTGGGAGGGCTACGCGGTCCCGGCGTCTGATGATACAGAGGCGTGCTCTTGAACATACTTCACAAAACTTCATCTTTAAGCAACGTGAGCCTGACTCTAGGAATTTACCCCCGTTCAATAAACTGGAATGCGAAATGGCTTATCTTAATGAACCAAATCGTGAACCAGTCCCCAGAGCGATACCAGCGACCTTCAGCCTCGTTCCATTTCCAGCTACTCCAAAATGACAATATTGCTTCATTCTTATCTTAGCCCTTGTCACATATTCTTTTGAATCCGTTCAAGGGAACATTCCTAGGGGCTTCGGGTGAAGGCAATGCGCTCCTTCTAAAAAGACTAAAGAGCCAGCTCGGTCACAGTTAATTAGCCAGATTGGGTAGCGGCCTTAGTTGGGACACTGGTATCACTCGACTAGACAATACCCTCCAATGACTGGAGACTCGATCTTTCGGGAAACACGCTGGATATAACCGCTGGTTACTTGAGGTTCTGAGATATAGGCGGAGCATGAAGGACCGTCTACCATTGGTACAGTATAATCAAGTCCATCTTATGTATGAGTCCGTCTCGTAGATACAGTAGAGAATGCGGGTTTCAGTTCAATCAGGTGCGGAAGTTGATGAATGATAAAGGGAGAAAGATCCCAATCCCAGAATGAAGCATTACAGAGAAGTCAGAGAGGTGCCAAGCAATGACCTGGGTGCGATGTACGACGGTATCATCTCCTCCAGTGCGCCGCCTTGCACGTCTCTAGGTCTCGTTGCTTCAATCACGACCAGCCTTGATGACATATCTGCGACATATTGGCATCCGCAGGAGAGTCAAGATGTCGTGCGTCAGTTGACACGTGAGCTTTCGAAGAGCGAGATCTGTGAGATGTTCGAGTTGGAGGATCGGATAGTTGAGCGGTATCTCGCCAGGGGGATTGATATCTCCAAGTGTCAATTGAACGATGGCTGTTGAGTTACGTAGGATGGAAAGAATTTCAGATATGGATGGGCAGGTTGGGTCGGAGAGACCATAAAGGCATAATGTTGTCAGTCCCGAGAGCGCTCCAGGGTCAAATCGAATGACGGATCCTTGTAGATGAAGATGGCGGAGGTGCGTCAGCTCCTCATTCGGTATATCGATAGAACCTCCTAGGCGGCGGTCGCGTGAGATCCTCAGCTCCTTTAGAATCGGTGTAGGCACGTCTAAGACCCGGCGCAACAATTCAGCACTCCGTTCCAAACCATCTATTCGCAGTGCTGACCACCTGCGGGAGTGGGGTAAAGTGCAAAGCAAGAATGGCGCGATGGCGGGGTTCGTGTAACCTGCGTCCCCGACGAAGACGTGGAGCGGTACGTTCTGTGACCTGGACAGGAAAATCCTCACTATCCGGAGTGGATCGCTTGAGCGGGCAATACGCCACAGCATCGGTGAGTGCTTGACTGCATCACACCATCGGGTGCAGACACTGGCGAGGCGCTGAAGTCGGCTGAGGTGACTTGGATACTTAGGCTCATCGACGTGAAGTGAGAGTTCGAACACTCGGAGGATGGTTTCGAGGGGCAGCTGGTGAACATGGATGGTGTCATTGCGACACTTTCGCAATCCTTGAGTGTAGGCCTGCCAGTAAACTCGTCCTTCCATCTTCTTGCAGGGGTACTCCCAGACTTTGGGATGATCGCCCGTGTTCTGTGCAGCAGGCCCTTTGTTCCGGCGCCTGTACCAAATATATATTTTTAAAAAGGCGACGACGGTGATGAGAAGTTTGGACTTCCAGTTATTCAAAACCTCTATGCATACCTCGCTTGAGCGCCCTCGTTTGGAGTGGAAGAAGTGCCTTTGTGATTCTCGTCACCCGGAGTCGTACCGGATCGCAGTCCAAGATCTACTCAATGCCGAATCTCAGTTGGCTTAAATACCGGAAGGGGTATGTGGCTGTATACGTACAAGTTGGAAACTTAAGTATAGACCAAACCATCGAGCAGTTCTGAGAGGATGAAGCGTCGGGCACAAACATGCATATGCACTGCGTAAAATACTCTAATTCCAAGGCTTACCACAGGGGCTGTACTGTCCTTTTACCCGCCCGGCATCATCGGAGATGATATGCGCAACTGCATTGAGATGTCTTGGTAGGCTATGGCAGGTTATATCGGAACCCCGGTGCCCCCCTTCTACATCATCGGTGAGAGCGGGCATGAGTTAGACAGATATAAGATGCCCTTTGGAATTTGGGGACAGTTACCCAATACTCATGCCAGGTCATGGATAGCCGCCAGTCATGACTAGTTCAATTCGATCATCTTTGATCTGGTCACACTGATTCACGGTTTTGATTTTTTTTTTCTTCTTCTTGCTCTCTCGATCACTTCCTCAACGCTCGGACACTGGCTACTACGACACGGTACAGGTATACAAGGTTGCAAGATACAGGACATTTCGCGGTACGTTTGGGGATCTGAGGTGTCAAAGTTCTCCCATCGGTTCACAAAAAAAAAAAGAGCCACAGGTCTCCAAAAAACTTGCAACACCTGAAAAATATAGAATTGTTGCAAAATAAAAGTCGAAGTCTGATCACCAGGCACAAGGCATGACGATGACGGTAAATGCAGATGAGGGTGGCGCGACACTCGATGTCGCGAATCTGAGACCACCATCCTCAATTGCTGCTACCGTCCATTCATCTGCGTCTGGGGAGGAGAACTCGAAATCGAAAGATCCATCATCGAAGTCATTGGTAGTGGTGCCGTGTCGGGGTGGGGTGTTGATAGTATCCATGAGCGGTTGAAGAAGGTCGTTGGGGAATGGGGTTTGTGCATGAGTTGCTGGTGAGATCTGACGTGGAGTGGAAGGTCGGGAGGTCACTGCAGAACGGCAACGACGGTGAGCAAGGGTCGACATATGTACTGCGGATGATGGCGGGGCTTACATGGACGGGAAATCTTCTTGCTGCCTTTCGCAGCCGCAGCCCTGACGACGAGTTCCTCGAGACGCACCGATATCGACTGCACAGACGGCCTATTCTCCTTGTCCAAAGACCTCTCGACCTCCTCGGCCTCTTCAACCCACTGCTCATCGTCCTCCTCTTCCCTCTCTGCTCGCAGGTCCCTCTTCACGAACCTGCTGCCGTTGAACATCCGCCTCTCTTTCTCCTCAGCACCAGCTCTCTTCCAAGCCGGGCTCTTCGTGTGCTTGTTGTTGGTCATGACGACGTTGCTATCGACAACGACGAGGGGGCCCTTCCTCTTGGTATGGGTATCGTGGCCCTTGAGTGCTCGCTTCCGGTCTCGTTCGTACTCGGCGATGGCTTTGGTTTCGAGGACGTCGGTGCTAGCCATGACGATCCTCTGGGCGTTGGCTGAAAAGAACGTTACTCCTCCATGGGATTGCATTATGGCTGGGGCGATTGACAGCGTTGATACGAGTGGTGGTAGGTTGATGGGGGGAGAGAATGAGAGGAGCCTAAGAGCTGAGCTGTGTGAGCGACGATGGTATATATGCGATTTGGTGTAGTGTGGGCGGACGATGGACAGGATCAACCTCTCTACGCTGGACCGGTCAAAGTGCAGAGAGGCGACACGGACGGACGGAAGGAAAGAGGGGGAGGGGATTGCGTCTGTGTGCTAGAGAGCGGTGCGAGTCAGGGAAGCACTTTATAACGAACTGGAACTGAGACAGCTCCTCAATGGGCACGAGGCAGCAATCCTGATAAGCGCTCAGGCATACCGCAGCCGTTGGCAGTGAGAGCCTGGGCTCTTCCTATTCTGGTTCCGTGTATGAGGATGACATACACGGTCATACACACAAACACTCTCGACGAGCCTCCAATCATGGCAGATGTACCTCTTGCCTTATCAGGCAACTTTGAGGGGTTTGGCTTTTGCCCACAAACCAGAGAACCGTCGTACTCCCCGCATTCAGACATCCAGAAGAATTGACAGATCCGATTGGATGTAATTGGCATGGGGTCAAATTTCTAGAAGTGCAAGTTTGGAAAGAATTCAAGACCGGGGGCCGGTCCCTGTCGGTCATGATTGTAATCCCGTCTCATGATTTAATCTTGTGCACATCCGGCCGTTGGAGTATCCACTGAAGCTCAGAAATGGAGGTAGAGGTCTGGCAGCAGAGCCCGGCTTTCCAAAGACACAACGACCAAGGGGCCGACGGGAAGATTTACATGGAAAGGCTTTAGTTTTGCCGGTCACCATGGATGAAATCGCTCAACATGATAAGAAAGAAGATAGTAGCATCGATACAATGATCCCAATACAGCACTCAGTCTCCTCTCGGCGCACCCCGCCCAACGCCAGCGTATCGTGGCTTAAACTCTCCGGGTGCGGCTCCCCCTTCCTTGTCCCGACCATATCCTCCTCCGCCGCCTTCTCGGTCACCACGCGGTGCACGATAAGCACCATCCCGTCCTTGACCGGGTTTCGGTGCACGGACCTGCTTCTTGTGGGTGTTGGGTACGATCTCAGCTGGGAGGTGGAGCCTAGACGACGGTCGGAAACGATGCAACGTCAGCAGACCGGTTTCATTACAACGCTATCTCAGAATCAAGATAAAGAATGACTCACCACTCTCGCATGTATTCTAGGCCCTCGTTGGTCAAGGTGTAGTAGTAATATTGCCATGAGAACTGGGTTTTAACAAAGCCCCTGGATGTTAAGGACTGCATGGCCTTGATGACGTGTAGGTTCTTGACTTCCTCGATTTCATCATGTTTAGGTGCGTTGAGGTCCTTCTTGGCGACGAGGACGCCCTCTGCAGAGTTCAAAATCCCGGCAGGTTTAGTTTGTGAACATTCGAGCAAGTAATCGTATCGGCAAAGATACGTACCCTGGAACAACCGCTCGTATATCAGCTTCCTATGTTTCTTTTGGATGATCATGATTGTAGGTAAGTGAAAGGTTGGAGGCTATCGTGGATGGTCAAATGAGGGGCAGTCAGGATCAAAATTGGGTATGATGGGGTAGCCGGTGGAGCGCACGACGCACAGTAACTTGACGAAGAAGTTACACAGTTCCTTTAAGGGGCAAGAGTTTAGGACTCGCTAGATATCCTGCTGTTGCGGCGGGTGACGACGTGAAGGGTACTATTGCACTCACTATCAATCTTGTTGATTTCGACGAACCAGGAAAGCCAACGGTGTGAGATGCGGCGATTGATCCAACCGGCAATATATTATCTAATCAATGAATCCAGGGCCTTCATTCCTTCCAGACCAAGTCGTAATATTCCTATCAACCGACCACCATCATGTCTCTAGCCTCAAGGTCGTTTCTCCGGGCAAGTAAGTTCCGCACAATAAGCACACAGTGTGTCTGCATACGACAGAGAGCTCTAGCAAGCTCTGCTGCATCCCAGGTGCGGTGCACCTGAGCTTGGACTTATTGAAGTTACTCACATCGAACCACCTACAGCTCCTCAAGACTGGTCTGTATGACTTTCATATATCGAATGGCGCGAAAATGGTTCCCTTTGCTGGGTATTCGATGCCTTTAGCCTACGGCGACGTCGGTGCAGGTAAGTTTAGGCAACATCGTTAGTGCAGGCTCCGGACTATTCCTCATCTTGCGCCCTCGAATAGTGTCAAGCCATAACCACGTAAGGACGAAAGCTGGACTCTTTGATGTTGGACACATGGTGCAATCAAAGTAGGATGAACGTTTTTGATTATCTGCTCATGTGAATGTTAACCAGGGTCCTTAGCTTCATCGGACCTACCGCGACGGAGTTCCTTGAGTGGCTCACCCCATCGGCGTTGGGATCTCTGAACAACTTCTCCTCGACTCTGTCTGTCCTTTTGAACGACAAAGGTGGTATTCTGGACGACTTGATCATCTGCAAGCATGCACAGGACGCGTTCTATGTCGTCACCAACGCGGGTCGGCGGACAGAGGATCTCGCATGGTTTGAACAGAAATTGCAAGAATGGAATTCGGACAATCAGGGGGGCTCAAAAGGAAAGGTCGAAATGAAGGTTATGGAGGACTGGGGCCTCGTCGCACTCCAAGGTATTATCGATCGCCCTGTACACAAACCCAGCATAGTCTAATATGTATTGTGGTAATAGGGCCCGAGGCGGCAACATGCTTACAACAGCACGTCAAAGAGGATCTCACAAAGCTGCTCTTCGGACAGTCCATGTTTGCAGAGGTTGCTGGTGTTAAATGCCACATTGCTCGAGGAGGATACACTGGAGAAGATGGATTCGAGGTAAGCATGATCTGAATCCAGCCGAAATGTTTATTTTGATTCTTAGGCTCTATTATTCCATAGATCTCAATACCCCCGCAAGACACGGTGATGATCACGGAGCTTCTAACGAACCCAGCAGCCGGATCACACGCGCAACTCACGGGACTGGGCGCGCGAGACAGTCTACGACTGGAGGCAGGCATGTGCCTGTATGGCCATGATTTGAGCGAAGACATCACTCCAGTCGAAGCTGGACTTAGTTGGGTGATCGGTAAGCAATTGTAGTGGGCACTTGCTTTAGAGACTACCGCCGCTGCATATCAACCTCTGGCTGTTTTGTTTAGCTAAATCACGGAGGCATCCGGGAGCTTTTATCGGGTCGGATACGATCCTTCAGCAGCTCAAAGATGGACCTACGAAGCGACGTGTCGGATTCATCGTTGAGGACGCCCCAGCTCGAGGTGATACCACAGAATATCTCCGAGCGAAATAGGATGCTGACGTCTTACCCTGTATTTCAAACCAGAGGGAGCAAAGATCTTCTCCGCCGATTCTCAAAAGGAAATAGGTATCAACTTTTTTCTGTTGCTTCCAAGGACGTGCCATGTTTTCTTACTCTTCAGTTAATTGACACCTCTTCCTTTATCCTCTTAGGTGTAATCACGTCTGGGATCCCGTCGCCGACTCTGTCGCAGAACATTGCTATGGGCTACGTGTACTCTGGGCATCACAAGAAGGGCACAGAGGTCCTCGTCGACGTGCGGAAGAAGCTACGGAAGGCAATTGTGCAACCGATGCCGTACGCGATCACCCTTAGCAGCACTCATCCGAAAACACTATATCTAACCCAATATTATTAAATTTCTAGGTTCGTGCCAACGAAGTATTGGAAAGGCACCCTCTAAATCACATCTTCGCGGTGGTAATGGTGTTCCAACTTTCAACAGCCTCTCTCGAGATCATGGAGCCCACTCTTTCAATTTTACACTCTAAACCATTGCATTCATCTGCACACAGACATCAATATCATTTATTCAAGCTCTGACATAACATACGCATCCTGAAGATCCTTCAGTTTCGTCAAAATGGGTACTTTGTCGACGATTGGTCCCGGCCCTGTTGTACCTGTTGCTCATGCATGCCGTCCAGATACTCCAGGAGCACATCTTTGTATCGATGTTGCCCTTTGTACCTGTTATAAGGAAGCGTTACGTCCTGAACAACAAAATCCTCACGGTATTTTAAAACACTCACTGAGCGACATCATCAGGCCAGCTTCGTACCGCAGACGCCATCCTTCCGGGAACGCCAGGTTCGTTAGCCAGCTGGGTGACCGGGTCAAGGTACGTCCGGATCGTGAATAAGATGGCTCCTGTGCGCGGGAGACGGCGGAGGGTTTGTCGCTCAGTCCGAAAGAAAAGATCGCCTGCCGTCGGGCTGCCCCGATTCGACGAAGGGATGTACGGATTGCTTCCAGTATCACGATCTGGTTGGTCACCAAGCCCATGTCCAGCGGCGAACGCCTCTTGATTGTTGTGGTACGACAAGGATGTCATTTTTTTTAGTCAACGCGTATCATTGTTGGAGAACCGACCTTCGACACCAAGTGAGGATGTGGACCAGCCAAGCTCGTGCGGGTCAAACTCCCTAGTAGTGTGAACCGTGGTTTCACTGGGCGGACAGTCGTACAGTACTTGGACGAAATAATTGTTCCTTGCCATGAGCTTGTCGGGTTGGAGCTTCGTGAAGAATCGGTCCATGCTGAACTCGAGTTTCTCTTTGTCTGGCCAAACCTCGTCAGGTACCTTATAGAGGCTGGAGGAGGACGTGGCTCACATTGAGGAACATCTCCGCTGGTGTGGATCGATGCGAGGGGCAGCCCGATCTTGTCCTCCAGTCGCCAAAAGCCGGGGACGAGGATAGAGCCTGCCTGAAGATAGTGTTTCCTGTCGGTGCCTAACACAATCGTTTCAGTCCAGGTTTTTTGCTCAACGTCTATATCCATAGCTACCTGTAATCATCAATGCTAAATCATCCTGTGCTCTGAAAATAGTGATGATAAGCTTGATGACTTGATTAACAAGAAGGAATACTCACAGCATGCCAGCCACCGCCATGGGATCTTCCTTCTCCAAATCGTACACCACGTTCAGGGGTGTGATGGTGATAAGCTGGATCTGGCCTTCGCCGTACCAACCATAGTCGTTTGCTCGCGGCAGGGCGCGCTTCACTTCGTAGACTTGAGGATATCGGCGACAAAGATACTCGGCAAGCTCTTGCACGGCTTCGCGGGCTAATGATAGGCAGGACGTTTGGCGTTTAAGGCGCAAGAGCGAGCCATGTGGTCATTACACTACCTGCTTCAGCGCCAGATGCAACGTGGTCTCTGGCAGGTAAAGTTTGAACGCACTGCTGTCCTCGAATGGAGTGGCGATATGCTTTAATGCGATGATACTCTCGGAAGCGGTTGTCGAGCTACAAGGTTCAGTAACCGGATCATGGTCAGGTAGGCGAAAGAACGATGGGAGTGGCGAAGCGTACTTGAATCCATTCATCCCATTCCCCCTGACGCAGGCCCATCGTGACACTAAGTCAATAATCTGAGATTATTTCTACCACCCGCCGACGGACTAGAGACCAACGAGCGTACTAATAATCGCCCCATCGGAAGGGGCGGTATGGCAAAGGCAAAGTCGTTTCGAACCCGTATTCCTGACAAGGTTCAATACGCGGGTACTCAAACAGCTGAGGTGTCCAACGTGCTGCAGAATCTACGATGTCTATCGATTATGACCTACGCATGAAAGACGTGGGCAGGGTTGGGCGTGCGTACCTGGCTTAGCGAGCCCGGCACGAGCATGCTGAGATTTCCAGGACAGTTGGCATGCTAAAGCGAATAAAGGCACTAAGCATGCAATACTTGTGCAGATCCAAAAGGTCGAAGAGGATGGCGCCCCGTCCCACAATGTCTGGCCGGGATTCCACGATGTGGCGCCCATGGGATATCGATTCGCAAATTGTTTCACGACAGAGGCGCCTATGAAACCGGTGGGGAGAAGGTGAGAACAGAGGCACATGTGGACTCACGTACATAATCTCATGAATGGTGATTAGGCACGAAGCCACGGCTCGAGATAAGGCGGAGCTTAAAAATGCCACTTATATCAGTTTCGCCTCGCCTACCGTCCTCTGAAACACACTCCAGCAAAAAATGACTACCGTTCCCGTCAAGCAAGGCGTTCTTCCCGTCGAACAAGTTAAGATTGGTAAACAGGGCGCCGTACCCACTCACCCGCTTGATGCACTGACTCCTGTCGAGGTCCGTCGCGTCGTCCTCCGGCGCTTGTACTGTACTCGTGACCGACCTTCACGTGAACATCCGCCAACAGATCACCGAGCTTTCCTACGCTCTGAGAGCATATGTCGCTGAGCACAAGAAAGATATCAAGGCCGTCAAGTTCATCAACTGTAATTTGATCTCACCTCCGAAACGAGACGTTCTGGCTGCACTTGGCATTCCGACAGAGCCCGGAAAACCAGCGGAGAAGACTACCAAGGTTCTCCTCAGGAGGGGCGAGACTGACGTGCGCGTCTCCTGTCAGTGTTCTACGGAAAGGAATAAACGACTGACGTAGGCTTCTTAGTTTGCGGATCCTGTCACTGGGTACAGTGATGAATAGAACTAACAGCTGGAGCGTTCTCATTAAATCTGCAATAGGTTTAACTACAATGCATCACTACAGTTCGACCCTTCCAAAAAGGCCTGGTCCGTGGAGGTTATTGGGAAGCTAGCCGAAGGCGTGCAACCACAGATTACTGTCGAAGAACTCATCGAGTGCGACGGGCTCGTTCGGAATGATCGTAAGTTGGGACCGCTCCACCGCCCCGAGATCTTAATTTACATCTCGCTTTTCGCAGCTACAATCGTCAAACTTGCTGCTGAAGTTGGTAAGCGGACTCCGTTACACGTCCTCTATCGGCGGCCTTTTAGAACTAAGCAGCAACAACCAACTAGGCCTTAAACCGGAGCAGCTGTACGCCGATGGATGGAGTATTGGATGGGACGCCAGGTGGCCCGCCGCCAGACGCATTCAGCAATGTCTAATGTACGCACGGATAAAGCCAGATGATAACATCTATGCGCACCCCCTGGTAAGTCTTTTGGAGGCCCCGGTCGTTGTTCGATAGCCGTCTTGACCTGTATTGCCTCTCAAGGACTTCGTCCCAGTTTGGGATGTCAACATGAAGAAGGTCATCCATATCGATTTCCCGGCTCACCGTGTCGTCAATAATACGCTCTCAGCCAGTACTATACCGCCAGCGCTCGAACAGGATCCTGTTACAGCTTCAGGAAGGTCACGGATCCCACCCCCTATGCAAACCGACAACTACCTTCCCGACCTCCTCGAAACCGAACCGAACCACGTCAAATCGAAGATCGAGCCCTTGAAGCCTCTGCATATCGTGCAACCTGAGGGTGTCAGCTTCCGTATGATTGGGAGTAACGAGCTTGAGTGGCAAGCCTGGAGGATGCATATTGGTACGCGATTGACCTTCTTTCAGAGTGAAATGTCTACTTATGGAATGTTGACTATTCCTCAGCTTTCGGCCAACGTGAAGGGATTGTTATTTCAACGGTTACCTACAATGATAACGGAGAGATTCGCCCTGTCATGTACCGGCTCACTCTGGCGGAGATGGTCGTGCCTTATGCTGCTCCCGAACATCCACATCCTCGGAAGCACGCTTTCGATGTGTGAGTCTTCTTTGATTGCCCTCAACCTATCCGTCTTAAGTCTCACCTGATGGTTAATACAGTGGCGAGTACGGCATGGGAACACAAGCCAACGAGCTTTCGCTTGGCTGTGACTGCGTTGGCGCCATCCATTACCTGGTGGGTGTTATTGTGAAGTCGGGTAACCCTCCGGCTAACATTTTCGCTCGTCAGCCCGGTGCCTTCATCAGCCACGATGGGTCCCCGGTAGTGCTCAAGCATGCCATCTGTATTCATGAGGAGGACGCTGGTATTTTGTGGAAGCATACTGACTACAGGGTTGGAGGGCGCGCGCATGCCGTCCGAAGTAGGAGACTCGTGATATCGATGGTCTGCACGGTAAGCAGTTTGTCTTAACGAGAATCGTTGGATATACCACTGAATACAATCTTCAGGTTGCCAACTACGAGTACGCTTTCGCGTACCACTTCTATCTAGGTGAGTTTAGTTACTACCCTCCAGGACTCGTACTAAAAATTGTGACCGCTGGTTTATAAAGATGGTACTATCGAGCTCGAGATGAAGCTAACCGGTATCCTCAATGCCTACGTCCTGGCTGACGGCGAGTCTGCCGCGCCTTATGCTGTCCAAGTCGCGCCCAATATTAGCGCCCAGTATCACCAACATATCTTCTCTTTCCGCGTCGATCCCATGGTCGATGGTCTCAACAACACCGTCGTTCAGTCTGATATCGTGACATCAAAGCATGCGACGGGCTCCGATGAGAACTTTGCTGGCAACGCCTTCACTTCAGAGGACCTGCGGATCTCCAATGGCGGGTTGGCAGTACAAGATTTCGACGCCACAAAGGATCGGCGTTGGAGAATCGTTAACCCCAACAAGAAGCATTACGCAAGTGGAAAGGAGTCGAGTTATGGCATTATGGGTAACGCCCCTTGGGTCGTCCTCCAAGGCGCGCCGAAGTCGAATGTCCGGGAACGTGCGGCGTTTGCGGAGCACAGTATGTGGGTGGTCAAGGATGTCGAGGGTCCCCTCGGTAGTGAAAGGCAATGGCCCTCCGGCAAATACGTTCCGCAGACGTAAGTCCTTTCTGCTATTTGGAAAAGGCATATTTTTAACTTAACTTTCATTTCCCTATTTATTGGTTTTTATAGCCGAGGGAGCCCGCCCGACTCCGTTGTTAACTGGGTTAAGGATGCCAAGGACGAAAACCTCGAGGGCGAGGATGTTGTTCTTTTCATGACCGTTGGAGTGACACACATTCCGCGTCCCGAAGATTGGCCCGTCATGCCTTCCGAACATATGAGGGTAAGTTTGCTCCATGTGCTTCCCTCGTGGTGTGTATAGAATTCTTAGAAGATGCTCTCGCACTCCTTTCAGATCGCGTTCAAGCCAATGAACTTCTTTGATCGGAATCCCAGCCTGCACGTCTTGCCCGAAAACGACAAGCGTAGCGTGTCGGCATTTGCCGGGACGCCGCAGGTCAACGCGGTCAACGCGAACGGGACCAATGGGGCAGGAGGTGTGCATACGCATGATAACGCCGCGTGTTGCAATTGAAGAAGGGAAAATGAGCCCGGGATTGTGCGTTTTCGTCACGTCTGCTGTCTCATGATCTATCCATGAAAGGTATTCTTGTCGGAGCTGTTAATAAACAACAAATGGTAGTCGATTGGACTAGAGATTCATCTGAAAAGTCCCGATCCGTGGTTCTGGGTTGGGCTGAACACTCACTTGGTGGCCGGCTTTCGCCACAGCAAATCAACGGACTCCCGGGGAGTGCCGGTGCCTTGAGTTTTCTTTGAAGGCTTGCCGCCCGCCTCCCCCTTCCACTTCACCTTCTCTCGCTTGTCTTTTAAGAAGAAGAAACGAGGCGCGCCAGTCTAAGAACAATGCGAGTCTAAAAATCTTATAGGTTGACGCAACAGAAGCAGTCGACTCATCAAAACCAGGTTCTTCTTCGACCATCACCGTGCTGCTCTTCCCCCCTCTTCTTCCCTCCCCTTTGCCTCTGCCACACCGCACACCCCTACCTCTTAACGCAATAACCTCCCCCTCGATCTCATTATGCCTGCCGAACTTCGAAGAGCAAGAACTCCGGCACGTTTGCACCTGGACACCAATTACGCATATACACCGAATCATCATCACATCATCCGGAGTAGTCCGCGGCGTCATGCCATCGTATCGGGGAGACGGCTACCATCCTTGAGACCGACCTGTCGAGGACCCCGACTCAGCCCGATTCAACAACACCCTGGGCTATCCACAGAACGTTCTGACAACGAAGACGAGGAAGGCCAGGCCGGACCGAGCAGTCGACCACCGGTCACCCTTCCGAGACCTTTGATCGCCGAACCCGAGCCGCATGCGGCCGAAAGCAACCATTGGCTCAATCCGGGTGACCGTTTCATCCTCCTCGGTGGCGACGACGAGAACTTCCTGCCTTTCGTAGTCGAGGCGGTTGAGCGCGCGGCGTTGGTGCCCTTCGAGGTCATGGCAACATATCCATCAGCATCGTCCTCATCCATCTCAGTCTCAGATTTAAGCGCGTCTGGGTCTGAATCCGATTGCGATCATGATCCTCGTCACGATGAGAGGGTCGGGAGCAAGCGTGCTTCAGTTAAAAGGTATTGTATCCCATATGTGGAGTCCACGCGGGTGTTCGTCGATCCGGGGAGGGAGTGGTATCGCATCGTTCGACCGTTCGAGTCGCTCGCGCAGGCGCGAGACCTTGGTGTCAAAGAGAGGAGTTGGCGGTTTTTGGATGCGAGAGATGAAGATACGCGTGCATATCCTGGAGAGCTGGCTAGAAAGAGAGCGGCAGAGTTTGTGAATGTGCTGGTGGGGAATGCGGAGACGACTGCGACGGAGGGATGGAAGTTGGAGTGGATCCTCTGGCCGGGGGAGGCTTCCAGACAACGCATTCCCGGTGGATGGAACTCGGAGGCTGATATTCAACTGAGAGGTTTTACGTGGCGTGATGGTCCTGATCATTCGATGACGGTGAGCCATCGGTGGGAGGAAAAACCTTGGCTACCAACGGACCTTCTACTTCCCCGTTTCTATGACGCCTTCCCTCCAAACGTCGACGGTGATTATAATCCATGCTTGTGATCTCAGACCTGTTT
The DNA here is from genome assembly GCA_019633535.1 of Tulasnella sp. JGI-2019a. NCBI lineage: Eukaryota > Fungi > Basidiomycota > Agaricomycetes > Cantharellales > Tulasnellaceae > Tulasnella sp. JGI-2019a. The sequence continues at coordinate 280,154 of WSUE01000005.1, read as the reverse complement.
TTGCCCTTGTTCAAAATCTTCGTCGCTTCATTTCTTTTGAACTTTGATTGTTATGTATATGTCAATTAGATAGGTATCGTCTCGCCCGACCATATGGAGTTATTGAGCATTTTATGGGAGGCGCACAAGGAGGAGAGTCGGTATCGATCAAGCGGCTAATCGCTTATTCGGGAGATTCGATATGGAAGCTGGAACACGGGCTTCGGAGCAACGGTGTTGGCACTCAAGAAGTAGCGGGGAAGTGCAGTCGACTTTGCACACAAAGTCTCCCACCAATAGATCTATAAAACCTTGTTCCGACAATTAAATATCAGCTGGGGGTGGGGGAACAGGGACAGAGAGCGCCTTAAACGCTATAACAGGTCATTCTACCTCACCATAGTCTGTATCCTCGACTCTGAAAGCTAGAACGCATTAACTCTCGTCCCATGCGTGCATATGGAGCATTGAATATGTCTCACGGATCAGCTCTGTTGTGTAATTCGAGTGGGGGGGGTCCAACAACATAATACTCAGGTACAGGGATGGAAGATCGTGGATGGCATGTTCTCCGTTGGAAGAAACTGATGAATTGAGTTTCCCTGCAAGTTAAGCCTGGCCGAGGAGCCCCATGCATCACTCTAGCTGCATGGCGATGATCCGCTTTTTACGGGAGCACCACGGGGGATATAACCTTCAGAGCCAAAGAAGAGAACCAACAACCCACGTCGAACAGGATTGATCTTATCTATCAAGCAAATCCACATCGTCACATATCCTGATTTAGCAGGGCATATTGTGATCCCATGTGTCTGTATGGTTCCCAGTGTGTGGACACCGTGCCTGCACAGCAGGATCGCACGGCTTCTGTGATTGCTCACTATTCGACGATGCCGTGTCCGCATGGAATGAATGGGCCAATGATCAACGAATACGGTTCATCGGTCCGAGATGCTAACCTTGTCGTCATACGTTGGCTGAGTGAGCCCAAATAGCCCGGCAGCTTCTGATCCCTGAATGCATGCAATTGGCGAGGTCGAATGAAATGCCCAGCTGAGTTCAACCTCGAAGCGTCGTCAACCTTCATCTGCTTCTCCAGTTTGGGCTAAAAATGATTTTGTTAGAGAAGCGGACTGGATAGACGTTGATTGATTGCTTCTAGCGTCGCGTGGCATCTCACGAGAGATCCTGCTGTTCAGAAATTTATCGCCAAAACAGCATGTATCATGGACCGGCACTTGGACGTCAATGATCCCGCGGGTGACGTCTCACTCGGTTGATGTAATGTTTTTTTTTTTTTGCTGCACTGGAGGACTATTAAGGCCCGAAAAAATAACGCCACAATCTGTCTTTTTCCTGAACAATAGAATAGCCGGTGTTCCTAACTGCGGAAGAAATGGAACGTCGTGATCCTCCTCCCCCACCTCAAAAACGTGCTGTGTCTCTCTTCTTCAATTAGCTTGGCTCCGAGGTGAGAAAGGGGAAAGTCGAGACCGGATTTCTGCCTTAATATCAACATACTCCGGTTCTTCGTCTTCGCGGGTGAGCGACATGCTGCGCGCGAGATGCGATGTTGTGTTGGGGTTGGTATTCCATTCCATCCGAGTCAAAAGAAAGCGGCAAAATCGACTAGTCCAGCAAGACCTGTGAGGCCGTAATTTCGCAGGGCAATAACCGTTCCATTCAAAAAACCTGGAAGAACGAGACCAAGCTAGTCTGTGCAAGGAAATAGCTATGTACGTAGGTCGATGTGGGGGTGTATCAGATGATCATTGGGTGGGTTGCTCAATCTGGCGTTTGATGGTTGTAAAGAGGTAGATGGTCAAGATTGGTCGACACGAAGAGATCATCGCTGAATCTATGGAGCGCTTGAACATGATCAAAGGCGAGACGGAAAAACACCTTGGCGAGACTACCAAGATAATGGTAACATGCGATTTTCAGGCGATCGCCCCTTATCAAGGGCCGGGAATAAAGGAGCGTGAGTGAGGCTGGAACGCTTTTTTGCACGATACCCGGTCAGAATTACAATCTTGATGAAAGGCAATGCATCTCAAAAGCCAAAGCCTCCTCTCACAGCTCTCTCTTGGCCATCTTTGATTTCTCCTCAACCTCACTCGTTCCATCACTTCTATACTCGCCATCACCACCCAGTGTAGCGTCGAGGGAGTTTGACGCACTGACAACGCTGCATCGCCGGCTTCAGATCTGGCCCGAGTCCCTTCAAGGCTCAACAGCCGCGAGCCGATACCTTACTTCGCATTGGATATAGGCAGCTGAAACACTTCATCATATGCGACCCTTTTCAGCCGTTGTGCTTGGAGGTGAGTTCTCGGATCGGTTTGACTATTTGGCCGACAACCACGCCAGAGAGCTCCAAAAAATCCGCGAAATTCCAACCTTCGTGTTCGACCTCCCCAACCGGCCGCCCATGCTGACTGGGAACTCATTACGCAGCTGGCGGCGTCGGGAAGAGCGCGCTGACAGTCAGGTTCATCAAGAACACGTTCGCGGACGGGTATGATCCAACAATTGAAGGTAAGATATTATACTCTAAAATCAAAATCACACCCGTTGTTTTGGGGCAACACACCCCCGTCCCCATCTCACCGTCCTGGATCTCAACTCGGCTAAAAACTCTGAATTGGTCGCGCGACTTGTGATGGTCAAGCAGAAACATATAGGAAAATGATGAAGGTCGACGATGAGATATGTCTATTGGACGTCTTGGATACCGCAGGCGCTGAGCAATTCGGTGGATTGAGCGAGCATTACATTCAGTAAGTTCCGGCCGTTTACTCAGGACCGCCTTTGATTCCAAATTGAACAATGGAGTTATGCCGCTGAACGCGATCCTGTCCCTAACCTTTCAGGGTGAGCTAACCCCCCTCCTGGAGTCCTCCCGAGGCCTTCATCTCAAGAGAACCAATCGTCGATCTTCAATAGGGTGCAATGGGCTTTGTGCTCGTCTTCAGGTTCTTCTTGGCTTCTCCCCTCGTGACACAGAGAGTCAATTTCCCATCTGACCAAAAGAAAACTCGTGTTTTGTTTTTCGCAGCCTAACGCAAGAATCCTCAATACGGGAGATTGAAGCCCTTCGATGGCAAATCCATCGGATAAAAGGGCTCTCCCCACCACCCGGTCAGCCAACCAGCAACTCTCCCGATCTCCCTATCGTTGTTGTCGCCACCAAGTCCGACCTTATCGGCGAGCGCGAGGTCGGTCGAGACGTCTTGCACCAAATCACCGCCATGTGGGGCTGTCCAATCTTCGAGACGAGCGCCAAGAACAATTGGAACATCAACGAGGTATTCGAGGACATCGTCCGACAGATGCGTACCAAGATCCCAGACGTGGTCGTGAGGAGGCGAGAGAAAGACAAGAAGAAGAAGGATCCGAAATGCATCATTACCTGAAAAGCCAATCTCACCCATCTCTGAAGCTGAAGGAAAAAGAAAAGAAAGAAAGAACAGATACCCCTCCCCCAAACCTGTCATATCACCCCCTACCCGCAACCAGATCGGGACCCAACCCCTAGCCATTGATATCTTGGCTCCGACATTCGCTTTCAATCGCTTTACTCGATACCCATTTCTTGCATCAGCATATATTTATGTACTTCTTGGTCGTTCTTTTTCTCTTTTACCTTTACAAACACGTTTTGTGACTGATGTCTCTCAAGGCCGGATCATCTCAAAAAGCTCTTCAAGTTACTTTGTCAACCCTCGTGATCATTTTCGATGGTCGTACCAAGTCGTTTAAAAGTTATGATAAGGGAGTGCATAATTTGAAAGAAATAAAACTGCAGACCACGAGACAGAGGACGGAAACAGAGGAAGAAAGACGACCTTTATATTCGGAACGGTGAGAGGAAAGCAAACAGAAAAACAAGTGTACAAGTGAGGGGACAACGACGAAGAGAAACGAGGAATGATTTATACATTGGGTGTCATGCGCTCAGCGCGATTGCATTTTTGTTTTTCGGCAAATCCGTCGTTAACTTGGCGTTCTTGAAATCCACACTGTGTTGATGAGCTCGTTCAGGACCAGGTACGGTCCAGGAGAGACGACGTTTGGATCCCATTGGTGGGCATGCCACTGTTGGGCGTTGACGCCGTGCCGTATGGAGTCGAATGACCCGACAGCGTATTCGGTGAGCGCGACAGCAACGAATTAGGAACGACAGACGAAGCGGACGGGTTGCGCTGAGTTTCAAGCGATCAATCAGCGATGAAGTCCACCCGAGAAGTTAAACCAAGAAGTAGTACTCACAGCATGCCCTCCACCGCCAAATCCAGCGGCGAGATCCGAACCCAAATTCCTGCTAACCCTCCCAAAGTCCACACTAGCAGACATCCTATGATGACCCCCTCCACCTGTACCAGTGCCTCCAACACTGAGCGTACTTGTAGTCGTGTTGACAACTGGAAAGTTGGAGAACACAGCGGGAGCCTTGGGCATTGGCACGACCTCGACAGGCGGAGACGGATGGTCCACCTTCCTGACGCTTGGATCGGGAGCACCGAACTTGGCCATGGCGCGATTGATCGCAGCGGCAACGACGGCCTCCGTGGGCTGTCCACCGGCTCCAGTATTGGCAGGTGAAGCCTCTGTAGAACGCGCGATCGAAGCGGCAGCCGCAGCAGCGTTGTTGGCTTGAGCCTTGGCGGAGATGCGCGCGAGGAGCGAAGAGGGAGCGTCGTTGGGGTCGCTGTTAGTACTCATGGACCTATTCCTGTTGTTATCGGAACCGGAATGGCCATTGGTGTTGCGATCACCATTCTGGCCCGAGGGGGTGCCGTTGCCTTGGCCGTTCTCTTGCGTGCCGTTCCCGTTAGCGGTGGCATTGGTGGGGAGCTCCGTGTGGATGAAGCAGCATCTATGTGTCAGATATAGTCAAATTAGCGTTTATTGCGCACCGGCTGATGACAGTGACATACCTTTTCCCATAAGGGCACGACCCAGACACCCAGAACGTCCTGCAGATCTCCGTCTTGTACTAATTGTAAATTTAACAAATCAAGTCAGCGCCGGCGGCTATGGCTGACGATGTGGTCAAAGCGTCGCACCTTTGGATGCCTATCCACCCTCCTCTGTTCGGCTTCTCCGTGTGCGAACTGGCACTTGTCACCATAACGGCACTCTCCCTTCTCCTCAAAGCTCCGGCAAAGCTCCGTCTTGTACAACCCCAACTTGCGGTTGTTCGCACTCGGGCCCATCTGTGTCTGAACCATCTCCCAGGTCGCAGCATCCATCCAATCGGGCCTGGTGCCTACGTTCACGCTCATCAACGGCATGGCACCGTTTCCGCCGCCCATGGCGTTCTGTTGCGCATATGGAGAAGACATCATCCCTTGCTGGTAGCCAGCAGCAGCCATCTGGATCATTAGGTTTGCCAACTCGGGATTCGTTGCTTGCGGTTGCAAGACCTGCAGCTGTTGATGTAAAGGCATTTGCTGTTGCTGCTGCTGCTGGATACCCTGTTGGCCATATCCGGCGCTACCATCGTATGGGGTCGGAGTCATGGGAGATCCATAAGGAGAGGGAACGGAGTACGCAGCGGGAGACATCATCTGCGCCGGACCTCCGCGTCCTCGAGGAGAACGAGCGCCAACGCCGCCTCTGACGGCGGCAGCACTACCCCTCATCGCAGCAGGAGAAGTAGGAGGAACCTGTCCTCTTCCACGACCATACTGAGCGGTGGCGGCAAAGGCGGGTTGGCGGCCACCGTAGGGCGACTGTGCCCCTAGGAGCGGCGATCCAGGAGTGCCTTGCGGGGGTGACATGTCATAACCAGTCCCATTACCAGCGCTGTAGGCGCCATAAGGGTTTGCGGTGGGCATAACGGGAGTAGCGTATGGATTGAGTCCAGCTGGAAGGAACGTGGGCGATGTAATTGTAGGCGACATCATCCCCGCAGGATAGCCGTTTGGAGGTGAACCGTATTGGAAGGCCGCTGGGTTCGGACTACGTTGAGCGCCATTGGGAGTGCCGAAGCCACCGCCGACATTCTGGCCGTTCATGAACCCAGCGAGCTCGTTCGTCTGAGGTGGAGGCGGGCTATGGAAGCCAAAGCCGCCGTGGGCGATGCCGGCGGCAGAATATTGGGATGACTGGGGTTGGCCGTTGCCACCGTTCAATGCAGCCTGCATGAGACGAGGGAAGCTGCCGTTGATGGGCGAGAAGTGAGCGCCGGCAGGGTGAACTTGACCTTGCTGCGATTGCTGAAGTAGATGAGAGGCCGCGCTCGCAGGAGTGCCATTGGCCTGTCCGTTGATGCTGAGGCCCTGTCCTGCATAGTCTCCGTAGGCGTAGTCCTCGTAACCACCTTCACCACTGCTAGGGGATGCTACACCGACGAAGGGTGCCTTTCCGATTTTGCTTCCGGCACCGTTCGCCGCCTTGTTTGATTGCCCGGGGGTCGGAATGGTAGGAGAGTCGGCGCTGGAAGCACCATTAGAAGACTGCCTCGAGTGAGGTTGGTTCGACTTCTCCTGCAGCTCCGCAGCGGGGGCAAGGGTGGATCCGGCATCGTCGTTCAAGTTCGGAAAGACGGCTTCTTGGCCTTGGCCTTTGCTCCCCGCAGTGTCGGAACCACGGATCTGCATCTGCATGAGCTTTTCTGTGAGCTCCCATGACTGATCTCCACCATTGGAAGCCTCGTTTCCGAGGAGGAGCGGGGACGGGGAGAAGGGAGGCTGTGATGGAGCGAGAACACCGAGGGACGAGCGCTTGGCACCGATTGGTGTCGGGGAAGACTTTTGGAATATGGGCGGCGCATTGGTAGCAGATGCGCCTGCTGGAGGCGACGATCTGAAGAGTACTCTGTCTTCATCGTCTGGGTGTACAGGGTGCATAGTGTTGGGCGATGCGGAAGTCATAGCTGAGTAATGAACGAAATTCTCAACAACACATTCCAGATTCTTCTTTCCGAAATGCTGCGGTTCACTCACTAGATATATATCAATCACGGGTGGATTGATGTTGGTTCTTCTAGGACACGTAGTGGAATATATATTGAGATTGCCGTGAAAGCGATGTGCTGTCCACAATATATGGTTGGGAATGAGAGGTTGAGGGTTGATGGGATCCTGAGATATGTATGAGCCTTATTTGAGGAATAAAGATTGATTTTTCGTTAAGCCGCAGTGGTGTGCAGCCGATGTTCGTGTTCGTTGAGAGGTTCGTTTCGCAGTACGGCGAGAGCGGGCCTTTGGGAGACACCTACTTTCACCAATCAAAGAAAGCGACGAACGATGGTGGATGTAGTTATAGACGGGTAGAGAAACGACGGATGGGAGTGGTAGATGAAGATGGTGGTTGACTGGTGTGATGAAGGATAGGTAGGAATAAACAAGAGTGCGGTGCGGTTTGCCTGATCCTTAGATATCCAAATAGAAATCGATAGCTTGATGATAGTGATGGAGGTGGGAAGATCTTTCACTATAAGCACAGTTGGGAGCAAGAAGGCTTGGGGTTAGGGTGATGGCACGACGCACGCAGCCACATTCCGCCAGTATGAACGTAAAAAGATCTGAGGACATGCCTTTCTGATTCCAATAGCTCCTCCTTTTGTGTACTCAAGGCTGGGTATGGGAGCGCTCACGATCCTGCTGATGCTGAGACGAGCGGATAGTGCCAACGGAAAGGATGGCAATACGGGCTGACTGATCAGTCTCGATCAGAATTTGCGCAATGACCCGGCAAGAGGCTGTAGTGGAGAGTGTATAGTGAGCGGTGTTTGGAGGTAGCGATTCAGATAAATATCTTCCTTAGAGCTAGAGGAGGTGAGCTGGACCTGTGGAGGGGAGAGGGGGTGTCCGGGGACGAAGGGGTTGATGTGCTGGATGTATTTCAATGCAATTCAATTCTGGGACCTGCCTCATGTCAACCTTCCAAACATTTTTCTACATAGACCGACGGATCGGCGCACGTCCTCGCATCGCAATTCACGTCGATCATCCTTTCTTTCACCAATTTATAATACTTCTATGGTTAGTCTCGGATCGGTACCTTGTATGTCGATAACAGTCCTAAGGGCAACCACAAGAGCTCAAACTCCACCAATCGCCCAACGAGCCCCAACCCACCCCTTGTATAAGCGCCAGCTCCGCCGATAGCGTTTCGGTGCATTGCCGGAGGGTCGTGCGATGTCGTGGCGCTTTGCCGGCCTCGGAACCTTGGTACAATCCGACAGGGGACAACTGGCTTCAGACATGATTTCGAACTGCCTGGATCATCGTGTCGCGGCGCCTAATCCGGTATTCTGGATCCGAGCTGGCCGGACGCGGGTAACATGCCAAGGATCGCAAGTTCTAGCTGCCAGCAAGGCTCGTGTAGCTAAGCAGCTCTGACTTTTTGCATGAGCTTCGTCACACCATTGCGACCACCATCATCATGGCTCTTCGTGTGTTGGGGAAATCTACAGGGCCATCTCTGCAAAGGGAAGCGAAGAATCAAGCTAGCATGCTCGATTGACTTTGTCCGCTCTCGGAACGTGCGATTTGAATCGTTCAAACCATAGTATGCTTCTCTATCCCTCGATTCGCTTGGAAGTGAGCGGGGTGGCTATGATTCGGGGAAATGACTGGCCCGTCTCGTGCAAGGATTCAACTATCAATTGATCAATTGTCACTTGCACCGACAAGGAAGATCTTTGTGAAAGTGGATAGCTTATGCCGGAAGCCCGAATCCGATGTATCCAGCTCAGGGACATGTATCCTTCTCCCGATCAAGTCCCCGACTCGCCTATGTGAGAATGGAGCAATGCGGCAACTGCTTCGAAGCAAGGACCAGGCGACCCTTGAGCAATACGTTCTCATGGTTGCACATGGCAGGAAAAGGAATGAAGAGGATCGATAACTCTGAATGCAGCGAGGCGGTGGCTTGGTATCACCGAGATCCCTCAAGCGCTGATTTTCAGCGCTGATTTTGCTCAAGACTTGCTGGCTACTGGCTTTAGAAGGACTCGATGGCTTCCGCTTAGCATGGCTGATGGCTTAATATGCTTCCGGTGCGTACCGTCTGATGACCACTAGCGGGCACCACTGCATGCAGCACTAGCGATTGCTGATCTGAACCCAACGTTTCAGGGCACGCATGTTCTTCAGAAGGCTCTTTCGGATCTCGGTCTTCGCCGAACAAGAGCGGTGACCCAGGCCAACACGTGGTCATCCTGCTTCGGCGATATACTCCACGGGCGCCATCGCCAAACAACTACAGTGACACGAGGCCCTGTGCGAACCTGGGATCTGAACTGGCTTCAGAGAGCCCACAACACCTCAAAGTGGGTTGCACCGTTTTGGACTGCCTGACCCGTGTGGCTACCAAAATGGGTAGTCCCCCCCTCCTCCCCTCGTCACAACTTCTGTTGAAAGCGAATAAATTCACAATAAGATCAACGACATCGAAGATATTCATTCAAATCGCTGCCGAAGTTTCAGGCAGCAAGTTAAAGCGCCCTTCTATTCACTTTTATACGTGACCGTAGTCGAGGAAGGCGATATGATACCCACTCGCGAATGGTGAATCCGCATCGACAGATGGGGCGAAAGCCCTGCCTTGGTAGCAGGTGACGTATACGGATCTATAATACCTAGCAACTACTATGCCAACCATTCATACTATCAGCAAAGCGCTTATGAACAGGGCATGTGCGATTTTAAACAGGCCCTATCAATCTTCGGAGACGAGGGTCGCCAGAACGATCCAGAGCAGCGATCCAGGCCAACACGTGGTTATCTACAAGAAACTCCGGCCTGTCCTCTGTCAGCGCCTCATCCAGCGATAGCATATATTCAAACGCGAACCTAGGTGTTATGCCCCCGAACACCAATCTTCAAGGGATTGTGGGCGTTGAAAGCCCAAATTTTCCGTAACACCTCGGAGTGCACCATTTGGGCCGGCTCTGAGCCGCATTTTCTACTCCAATGAATCAAAACTACTTACTACGGGTCCTTGACCTTCCTTAAGCTTACCCTCTTCCCTCTTCTTTAAAAAGCAATAATGGCGTATACGCCAAGCAACCAAATGTTCGTTCATTCTCCAAAGTGGCCGTGCCTGATAATTACCCACGCAATTGCCTCTACTGCAAAAATGATGAAGCGCGGCTAGTTCACATTAAAATTAGAGACATTACAAATGCTCAGTCAAATCGCTGTCGAAGTTTTAGCCAGAAACTTGGAGCATCCTTCTGTCCACTTTCACTTATGACCGCCGTCGAGGAGGTCGATGGCGTCTGCAAAATACCACTCGTTGACGGTGAATCCGCATTAGGAGTTGAGGGCGAAAGCTCCGTCTTGCAGTCAGGTGCCGCATATGGATCTGGCATATAGTGTCTGGCGAATACTACGCAAGCCGTTGGCCATATTAGTTATTGTTGGGAAATGGCTATTCATGCATGGACTTACGATCATTTTGTATCCAGATTACCTTGTTGAACGCACGTAGGACGGCAGATTTTGTAGTTTCGTCGAGATCTGGGTTCTCAATTACCGCACCCAAGACGAGGTCCATGACAAAGCCTGCGTGTCTAGGTAAGCATCACAGTACAAGCGCGAATGAAACGGTGTATCACCTAGCATAGATGCCATGTGCATGTACTCCACCCTGAGCTCTGGCTTACTTTTCCTATGATGTTGTTACGAAGCCTGAGTCGCTCTGCTTTATGATGACACATACGGAGCACTCACCGATGTGCGAAGCCTGCCTGGCCGGTATGCATTATCGCTACCTTGTCGAGGTATTCCCATGTCTTGTCATCATTATAATCGGAGGTCATAAGAACGCCGAGATATTTTCGGAGGACAGTCTTCCTGAACGCGATTTGTGGGTGATCCAAATTGAGGTCCTCGACTTTGGTCGGAGTTTCGCCTTCGAAACCCGTATTCCGAGATACGAACGGCTGAGCAGTGATGTCAAATGATAGGAGCTTGGCGTAGACTTCGTTGGTAATATTTGGGACGAGGGGATTGACAATAGCTTTCGCGACGTGGAGCGCCTCTGCGTCGTCCGCCGTGAAGTTCATGAAGGACTTCAGGTAAGCTATGCGATACGAGAGAGACGAGAGGGATGACGGCTCGATATGTTGCATTTTGAGACTCTGAGTTCGTCAATAGCAAGGAGGGAATTGAGGGGAAAGATAGGTTGATATTTTGTCAGTCCACTCCAGAGAGCTGAGTTTTAGTTTTGTCGTGCCGTGCCGTGACACGCCCGACCCGCGTCCCCGGATTCGATCCGTGAACCCCCGGGCAAATCTCACGTTTTAAATTTCATTTCAGATTCTTGCTCGTTACCATGGTAATGGGTCTTTTTGAACTTGAAATCAGCCTATTCAGCGACACCTGAATCCCGCCATGTGAGAAATTCACTTCGGCGACCATATCACCAGCCCAGCTCGTGACCATCAGTTACGTTTCTCTCCATCATCTACCTCTCTTTTAAATACATTGTCCTCGGTCCTCGATGGCGAAGAGTGTTACTTCCTCATCTCACGGGCCATATGCCCCCTTCTTGTTCATTAAAAAAGATAACCCTTCATATGTGTATACCAGACATCGGGCTTTGAGCTTGCACAACCACGGCTCCCTTGAGCATCCGGCTCATCAATGGCGGAAGCTGAATGCTTGCCCCTTGAATAGAACATTAAGCACCGTCGTTGTCAGTCCACGACCATCCCCCCGGGCTGGGACCTTTGCACGGGCTCTAACACGCAATTGGGAATGCCCAAAACATCATGGTCCTTCGTGCCTTGGAGAACCCCCAGGGTCATTGTCTGGGAAGGTTGGTTTTGCCCGCTCCAGGAACGTGCGGCCTGAACGCTCAAGCGATAGTATCGTTCCTCACTTTCAAGCGAGCGGGATGGCGACGATTTGGGAGAACAAATGATCTGTGGCGCCCTCTATATGCAAGGACATAAAACCAAATCACCATCTTTGTCGGCGAGAGAGATCAACGGTAGGGAATAGCCCATGCCGAAAGAGCCCTAATTAGATATGTCCAGCTCAGGGGCATGTGTTCTTCTATCAAGTCCTGTGCCAGCATGGAACAATGCGGGAGCTACTTCGAAGCAGTGATGGAGCAACCCTTGTCTCATGGCAGGAAGAGAATGGGCAACTCTGAAAGCGGCGGTGCGTGGCGGGAATCCCTTAAGCGCTGCTCTCGAGCACCGATTTCGTTGAAGATTTGCTGTTTTACTGGCTTTGGACTCAATGGCTTGGCACCAACCTGATATGATTCTAGGACGTGCCGCCTCGTAACTACTAGTGGGTATTACTACAGCGCTGGCGATTATTTAGACGTTAATCCGGACTCAGAAGATTTTGGGCATGGAGCAATCCACGCTTATAAACTTCTCAGGGCAAGTGTGTTTTCAAGAAGGCCCCATCGAACCTCAGCCGAGGATACAGGAGTCACCCAAGCAAGAGCGGCGACCCAGGCCAAGCACCCTGTGCGCGAAGCTTCAGGCAGTATACTCCGCCCCACCTGGGCACCGTCACTAAACAATTGCAGAATGTAGCACGGCCTCTGTGCGAACCTAAGGTCTAGACTGTTTTAAAATAACAACAATAACAAGGTCTCATATGTGCTTTAACACCTTGGGGTGGAGTGCACCGTTTAGGTTCGGTTTGACTTACCCAATAAATGCCCTGCACTCCCGTGGACCAAGATCTGCGTACTTCCTCGCTCTTACCTCACGCCTGTTGAAATCGAATAATTTCAAGGCAAAACATTAACGATGCTCATTCAAATCGCTGCAAAAATTTCAGCCAAAAAATTAATAAATCACCTGCAGCTGAGGGCGATTTTGCAGAATACCACTGAATCCGCATTTAAGACGGGGGAGAAGGCTTTGCCCTGGTGGCAGGTGCGACATATGGGCCTAGAAAATACTATGCTAAGATGGGTGAATACGACGGTGAATGAACTTACAATTGTTGTGCCCATGTTGTGTCCAGATTACCGTATTGATTGCACGTAGGGCGTCGTGGAGATCCGTGCTCGATCACCGCAACCACGACGGCGCCCATAACATAACCTGCCGATCGTTTCATAGGATGAACATCACATGCCAGATTCTGCATGAGATAGGGTATCGCCTAGTAGGGAAGCCATGGGCATGTAATCCACCCGACGCCTTTGAAGTCGTTACGAAACATCCATATCTTGTTACCATCATAATCAGAGGCCACAAGAACGACGAGATACAAAAGAAGGGATGTCTTCCTGAAGGCGGAGGTCCAAGTCGAGGCCCTAGCCGTTAGTCGAAGTCCTGTCTTCGAAATATGTACTCTGGCATGCAAAAATTGAGTGATTATGCTAAAAGAGGGGTTCCTGGAGCAGACTGCATCAGTTATGATTTGGGTGAGAAGCAACAATGGCTTTGGCGGCGCAAAGCGCGTTGTCAGCCGTGATGTCTAGGAAGTCTTTCAGATAGGCGGTGTAATACGGGGGGGAAGAGGGGGATAAAGGCTCGATATGTTGCATTTTGAGGCTGTGAGCTGAGTGGCAAGAAGGGAAGACGGTTTGCCATGCACAACAGCGTTGACCACCTATGTTAATGGTGACGATGATAACGGCTGAGACGAGCTTGCTCAGCATCCTAGCATCCCGTTGTATATAGGATCAATCTGTTCCAGGTATCATATACTTGTGTAATCTGGGTTGTCATAATTGAACCGAAGGGAACGGGGCGGAGCCTATCCCTATCCCTAAGTGTACCCACCCCCCATCCAAAATTGAAAGCTATCTATAGCGTGTATCTCTTTACCACTCTCAGGCCTTTGAGGCTCTTGCCAATCCCAAATCTTGGGCAGTGAACAAGTCTTCAGATCACATTGTATCTCAGATGGTCTGGATTGCACATATGCATAGTTAAGTACTCCCCAAGCTTTACAACATTAATCATGATGTATAGCAGGTGCCGGTGATTGCTAGCCCCGCACTGTTCACATAGCCAGCGAGGGTGGTCCCGGAGCAAACCAAAGCCCGCACGAATGCGCGCGCCACGACGTCTGCGCCTGCTGGGCTCTAATCAGCATGAGAAGCACAAAGTTAGTTGACCATACTCAATTATAATGATAAAATTTGATATACTTACAGTGTGGGTATGGTCTGCACGCCGATCCAACAACGGCAAGTAAGCAATTGACCTTGACAGTTAGTATAAGGGAACATACCATTTGGGTAATAGCTCTCCACGATGTCATAACCCAGGGCCTTAAATGCTCGGAATGTGAACAAAGAGTGATTAATGAAGAGTTGCCCAGTGGTATTAGCGGCGAGTTGAGCATAGGTGGTGAACCTGCTGACAGTCGTGGGTTCGACGTACACGCCCTATTATCAACGTTAATCATCAGCTGGAGGTAAGACTTAGAATGTGGATGTCTTACCGTCTCCCATGGGTTATCAGGCGTAGCAGAGGAGAGAATAACATGACCGCCCTTTGCCATAATAAGTTCGGCAGCGTTGATCTCGTACGCAGGAAAGGTGAGGACTGTCTCAGTAACGCCATCATATACTGTGGTGCATGTCTCATTTCCGGCGCCGGGGCTGCGATGAAAGGTTCGTTATTAGGTACGATCACAGGAAAATAAACTGGACACACCAATCCGTGCGGCCATCATCGGTCGGAGTAAGGGATCCACCGTCATTGTGTCCGAACTCTGAGAATTTGATGGATATGAGTGAAGGTGATGCAATGCAAGCATTGAAGTAGAGCAACCTACCGATAATGACGAAATCGCCCTGGACAACGGCGGCCGCGACGGCAGCAAAGCGACCTTCACGAGTGTATGATCTAGCGCTACGGCCGGCAATGGCTGAGTGATAGGGTTAGACTCAAGCTCGATTGGTGGGTTGGAAGCAAACCAACCATCGTTGACCACGGGGCGCGTAATGTATTGTGCCAAGTATTGGCCCCAACCTATAGGTGTAGTTAATAATAAGAATTTAGAGCGACTGAGAATATAAAATAAGCAATTTACCGTCGGTAGCACCGTCATCAGCACCGTTTGGAGCCATGGTGCTATCACCACACATGTAAACAGTGACAGACGCTTTGGCAAGCAAGGCACCACTCATCACGAGGGTAGCAGTAGAAGCAATGGGGAATCGCATTGTAGATCAGGTAGGTTAAGAGGTCTAGGGGAGGGGTGCTGGGTATAGCTGTGTTGTCCTGGTCGATGCTTTTATACAAGACTAGCCAGCCTCCTGTCAGAGAAATGTGTCCCGTTGCTTTCCGATCTCATCATAAATGGTCCGGGATAATTTGCCATTGAGAGAACAGACAACGGGAGCAGTTGGTGGACCATCTAAATATAGATTTCGACGGACCTAAAAATAGCATTGTCTCAAGGTTCATTCAGCTTCTTCACTTCCCTTCTGTTCACCAGCATCGTGGCGATAACTTTTTTACATGCGGAGAGAGCCCAACTATGCTCCCTTAAAATTTCTTCTTGGGCGGAATGACTTGTAGTACGGCAGGAAGAGCGATGCCGGCTGGATTCAATTGGCCGAGGTCCTCCCAAAATCGCAGCTCAAGGCAGGTCGAAGGCCGTATACGTCGGGCCGCCTGATAGAAGAGATCCGGCTGAGATACGTGCCGGGTGGTCCTGCGTCTACGTCTCACGGAAAGCGGCCCAGGTGTGATGCACGGCCCGCAACGCTTCGACGACAGTGCCAGCGAACATCTCAATCGCCGTAATACAACCGACCAGCCTCCAAAGTCTCACATTCGCCAAAAGAATCGGAGTCAATGCCGTGGTTCGTTCGTGGGTAAGCACATGGGTGTGGGACGGGTTTGATCAATCTATGTCTACATGTGATCGCGTGAATAAACAGACGTTGAATGAGAGTCAAGGACGTGTTCAATTGATATTGCCCACTCTTCGAATTACCCCAAGGCCAGAAGTTCCAGTGAGCCCCCCTCGAGCTTTCGAGAGGGATGTGAATCCATGTATGGCATGGAAGAAGGCAAGAACAGAAGATGCACTATATAAAAGGTCATGCGGATGATTGGATATTGAGGTCCTTGCAAAATGCGAAGGGTCTAATGGATGAAAGGGAACTACGCAATGTCGCATAGAGATAAGTACACGTGAACTAGGTAAACATCAAGATAGCAGTGGTGACTCCAGTGAGGGCAATCGCCTTGAGACCGTATACGACCCACTGGTTTGTGTTCGACAAGGGTGCAAGCTAACGGCAAAGTCGATTTAACCATTGTTTCAAGGATCCCAACAGCACGAGTGCGGGAAACTCACAGCAGACGTAGGGTTATACGAGTCAGGCATGTAGTGCCGGGCAAATACTAGGCGACGTCCGATCGTAGTTCAGCAATGTTGACGATGAACAATAAGGAGAATGAAAATGGGCAAGAAAAAACTCACGATCGTTTTGTATCCAGATGACCTTGTTTAGAGCGCGCAGAATGGCGGATTTTGTAGGGCCGTCAAGGTCTGGGTGCTCGATCACCGCTCCGAGGACGACGTCGACAACGTAGCCTGTTGTGGATTGGTCAGTATTACAAAAGTGAGGTCATATAAAATAAGGACAATGACCTAGTAAGGCAGCCATATGCATGTAATCTACCCGAAGCTCAGGCTTGTTCTTGCTGTAGACATTTAGAATGATCTAGCATTTACTCAGAGGTGGCTACAACAATTACTCACCGATGTGCAAATCCGGGTTGCCCAGTATGCATAATGGCAACTTTATCAAGGTACTCCCACGTCTTCTCGTCATCATAGTCGGCCGTCACGAGGGTGACGAGGTACTTCTGAAGGAAAGTTTTCCTGAACGCGATCTGAGGATGGTCTAGACTGGGCTCTTCTGTCTTGGCTGGTGTTGTGCCTTCAAAGCCTGTATTCCGGACCGCAAAATATTGAGCGGTGATGTCGAAGGAAAGGAGCTTGATATAAACGGCATCGAGGATTGTTGGGATGAGAGGAGCAACGACGGGTTTGGCGGCGTGTAGCGCGTTCGCGTCGCCAGCCGTGAAGTCAAGGAAGGCCTTGAGATAGGCTATACGCTCTGGAAGAGAGGAGAGGGAGGATGGTTCGATGTGCTGCATGATGAACTTGTCCGTTCGTTCGCGGCAATGCAAGTTTGAAAAAAATAAATCAAATCAAGCCCACCAATAAATTTCGACCAATTTTATGTGTCGGGTGTAGCAGGCACAAGGTCCATATGCGTTAACAGGCACAATTCCCTTCCGTCATTGC
This sequence comes from Tulasnella sp. JGI-2019a, assembly GCA_019633535.1. Classification (NCBI taxonomy): domain Eukaryota; kingdom Fungi; phylum Basidiomycota; class Agaricomycetes; order Cantharellales; family Tulasnellaceae; species Tulasnella sp. JGI-2019a. The sequence continues at coordinate 262,953 of WSUE01000005.1, read as the reverse complement.
ATCCCGCGAGGTTTTCAAAAGACCGTCGACCCTGCACGATCCCTGTCCAACCCTTCCACCAGACACCACTTTGAGCGGCTTCCAAAAGAATAAACAGTCTAAACGCAACAAGAGTCCGAAAAGTATAGGGGCATAAGAATCACTAGCGGTGTTGGTTCCAGTGTCAAATCTGGAACGGTGATTGTCAACACTATTGGCAATATATTTTCCCAGATGTTACCAAATATCTCGGCACTGTGGTTGTCGTTGGTCCTCCCCATATCACAGGTAGCGGGTTGTTCTATCAAGTAGGTAGGCTTCCCCGTGAAGATAGCCATGGCTGGACGCAATTTGAGCAGCCCCTACGGCCCATTTACATTCAGATTTATTCTGGAGGGCTGGTGGTTTAACCTCGGCTTCGCGGCATCTTCACTTGCCACTTACTACCACGCGGATATCTTTGAGCCTGTGTTGCCCCAGATACAGGTACCAATCCAGTGACATCTTGTGAGTTACACATTGCGGCCGACATCCAAGATCAGCCGTTTCCCATCGCTCTGGTATCAGCTTCGCCCACGATCTTCCAATATCCCTCTCATTCATAGGAATTACCTGCGTGTCCAAATCGATTGACCCTGCATCATCTCCGGAATGCAAATTATCCCGCTGGACGAGTTGTGTGAATAATGGCATAACTGTTGTGGAAAGATTGCGTTGGGAAATCGGAAACTGGAGGCAAAGGATCATGTCGAGTAGGTGCTGTAGTTGCGAGGACCAAGCATTAGCAAGCTGAAGAAGATGGTGTGAATGTCATCCTCTAGCAATAAGGAATCTGTCTTCACGATAACCCCCATCCCCCTACACTTGTCCATACCCGATATCCTGATCGCCATTATTCTTGCACCTTATCATAAAAAAGCTGGAGTAAGAGAGCGGTGGCTCATCTCTGATACTCGCTTTGGGTGTCGCATCGACATGCGCGTGTTGCAACAAAGGGATATCACCGATACGCGTTGCGAGTTGACGGGGGCCGACCTTCAACGATTCTCGCGCCTCTGTAGCTCGTTTCACCTGTGCATCAATGAATGGCCAATCGGTCAGGAGGGCTTTCGGCGCAAGTATTCACGTTCCAAAGCAACGAGAAATATGAACGTAGCATCGGAATAGATTCGAGCAGCGAGTGGTAGTTGCTGAGAGGATGGTAGATATGCGTTTCAGCCAATAGGCATTCGATGCCAAGGCGAGTGTAATTGTCGTCGTTCTTAGAGAAGGGCGTGATTTGAGGGAAAGAATCGTGAGAGAGCACAAGTTGGTAGAGAGTTTGAATTACGTACAAGTTCTCTGTCCTTCCTTCTTAGCTCCCCTCCGGATTCACCCGCTAAGTACCGTCGAAGAAAGAAAATAGTCATCATTTAGTCAAGTCGAAACTAGCGCAGGACCGAGTCTCTACTTTAGAAAAAAGACGATGACTCCAAGGATCTACGGAACGTACGGCCGGCGACGATAACAAATACCCACAGCGCAAGAGATTCGGCGGATTGAGTACCTTTTCTCGTTACCACTCACTATCCGATGACAACATCTTCTGAGCTTCTACCATTACGTTTGAGTGATTCGGTCTTCACACAGACAATCGCCGAAGCAGGAGCCTTGTGTGCAACGGGAGGTCCGGCGCCTATTCCACCCTAGCGAGCACGTTACGGTAATAAAGACGGAAAGTCATGCCACAAGCCATTCAAAGTTTTGTTGGGTGATTCATCAGGGAACGGAAATCCTCAAGCCGCTATGGTCCGACAAGCTGGGCCGCGTAGGCAGTCTGTCCCTACTGCTACCGACAGGATCAGGTGTCTGCTCGACGAGTATATATAACTGGTCGAGGCTAATTGGATGGCTTAAAATCGCACCACCACCTTTCAATTACCCATTACCCTCAACAGGCATAACAAACAAAATGCTACACATCGAACTATCCTCCCTCTCCTCTCTTCCAGAGCGTATAGCCTATCTCAAAGCCTTCCTCGACTTCACATCTGACGACGCAGATGCGCTACATGCTGCCAAACCCGTCATCGCCCCCCTCATCCCATCAATCCTCGATGCCGTTTACGTCAAGCTCCTCTCCTTCGACATAACCGCTCAGTCATTTGCGACTAGGAATACAGGCTTCGAAGGCGAGGTGCCAGTGAAAGTTCAAGACCTCCATCCGAACCATCCTCAAATCGCATTCAGGAAGACCTTCCTTCAGAAATACCTCGTCACCCTCGTGACGGCCGACTACGGTGATGAGAAGTCTTGGGAATATTTCGACAAGGTTTCGATTATGCACACAGGACAACCTGGATTCGCACATCGGTTAGTCACTTGTCGTGGTTACCACTAGAGCACATGCCTAAATCTTCCCACCCATTCATAGGAAGAACAAACCTGAGCTTCGGGTCGAGTACATGCACATGGCCGCCCTACTAGGTTAGCGACATCATCTTGTACGACGTTTAATTTCATGAATCTGATTGATATACTACAGGATACGTTGTTGACCTCGTCCCTGGAGCGGTTGTCGAGCACCCAGACCTCGACGACCATACAAAGTCCAGCGTGTTACGCGCTCTAAATAAGGTTATCTGGATACAAAATGACCGTGAGTTTGTGATAATGTGATGCCCGCCTGTCGTCAATAATATGAACCACGATCTTCCATTGTGCTTAGTATTCGCTTGGCACTATATGCCTGATCCATATAATCCCAAGGCGGCTGTGAGTTACTCGCACTTCTATATTTTGATGACTTGGAGCGATGGCCAACATGCCTTTTCCCGGATTAGGTTGCGCCCTCCAATGCAAACCAGTGGATGACATATGGTCTCGTGGCGATTCCGATTGCTCTCGCTCTTCTATTCAGGTCTACCCGATAATCGGCTTGCATTTTATATTTATCATATCCCCCATAACAAACAACAACAAAACAGACACTACATTGCCTGCTACTTAATCGTTAACCATTGTTGGCTCCTTGTAGTTCAGTCCTCAGCATTTTAATGATAGTATATTTCACCAAGCAGGCGGACTTCTGGATCGATACAGAGACTAGAGGGCGGCGTATCCTGATGTATTACTGTGGGCGCAAATGATGGAAGCATGGCTCCTATTGTGCATGTGTCGGCGGCGGAGAGCCCGTCATTTGCTACACCTTGACTTATATCAGATGGAACGTCGTTGGAGGTTTCGCCTCTATACACCTCTCGCCGTGCGTACACCTTTTCCACTTGAATCATTTCGGATGTGAGCCGCTGCGCCTCAAGAAATCTAGCTTCGCCTGTCCTAGTCGATTCAATCATCTTCCAAGGAAGGGGTCTAGATGATTGGACGACGACACAATAGCCATGAAAGGCTACATCTATAACTGTAATCGGGGAGGGGAATCGTAGCAAACGGCGCAGGGCATCGGCGAAATACCCTTTTTACATAGTCGTAAGTTTGCATCCGCGATGACTCGCATAGCCCTCTAAATCGATCCGTACGAAGTGCGAAGATTGGGTCTATGCCCGATGTCCTTGCTCCGGGCGAAATCGCGGCCATGGGCCGTGGAGGGCGGCCCGTTGTCCGGTGATAGGCAAATGACGTAGCGCCTCCCGAGGGTAGATGCCAACATGTTGCGAATGCGTGCCACGAGTTTTCAGATGCGAATAGAGTCAAAAACAATCTTGTAGCTCGCTTCACCTGCTCATGGATGGGATACGAGCGTGGCCGTCCGTTGGAGCCATAGATTGTCAGGACTAATAATAGTGTAGGACCGTTGATGACGTTAGCTTTCGGCGTAAACTCCCAGCATCGTAGAAGACTCGAGAAGTAGCTGCGGAGAGGAGTGACCGATGTGGCACATTGGTGGCAGGAGCAATCTGCTGATGGCAGAGACGCTTCAGCCAGATGGAGTCACGCATCCTATGCTGAACCTGCGGTGAGTACAATTTGCCGCAGAATATTCTGCGGTTGCGCCGCCTCTCGGCCGGGTTCACCGTTGTTGGTCGCCAAGGGAGGAGGTCTTGGCCGAGTCGCGTAAGGGTCTCATCATGTTGAACATTCGACTGCGCCGCACTTGTTGACCCATCTCCACACTGCCTTGCGCATTTCACAAGGGACCGCCTCATCGCTCCAGCTCTCACCCATAGGCTGAGCAAAACCGCTCGTGGCCGCTCATATATGTACAGTTGCTTTTTAAAAACGAATGTAAGTCTTTTACCCGGTCCGAACTCCAATATCTCAATCCCTGTGACGCTCATAGCATCATTTCCCATATCAGATACAGACCTAGACGCCCGCGATGCCAATCGTAGACTTGATCAAAGACACTGCTAACCGAATCCTACCGGAGAGAAAGCAACCTGGGCTCCCCCAAACAGGAATATCATCATCTGGTGGTATCGGGCATGGCTCCTTCGACGATGAAGTGAGTGGCGTCGCCCATATGACCCCTTGTTTCACAGAAACTGATGCATATGAGCGACCAACCACAGTTACCTTTATCCAAACCCGCCATCGTCTTCTACACGATGCAGATATTCTTCTCGTTCCTCGCCATGTGCTGTTTTGCCTCCGTCGCGCATTTCCAATCAACCTGGAAAATAGGTGTCTGTAAGTCGCGGCATGTAATCCCAAGAGTGACATGCGCTGGAAACTGAGCCCATGATGCTTTAGCTGGTCTATCTGGATTTGCGCTCTTCGTCGCCGTAACTGGCATGCTCCTATCAGCCACCATGCTCTTGGTCCCCGTCATTTCCGACAAGTATGACAAACTTACTGGTGTCTCTCGGGCGATTCGAGAAGAGCGCATACATTTCATCCTGTCAACATTCGGTATCATTTGGCTCCTATTCATCAGGTTAGTGATTAGGGTAAAGCCCGCAACGCCCGTAGTTCTGATCGGTTTGCGGTTCATAGTTTTATAACGACAATCTCAGCCTGGACAGAAGCTGGATGCAAAGATGCCTCAAAGGATCCTCATTCTGGCCTTGGGAAGGAATTTCAGGCCGCACTACCAGGATGGTGTTCCACGAAGAAGGCCGGCGCTGTGTTCTTCTGGTTTGCATTTGGTATGTTTTTGCCCGATCGCTGAAAAGACGCTCATGATCACTAACCGATCACCCTACGCTCCGCTCTACAGGCAGCTGGGGTGCTACGTTTACTGTCATCCTGATGGAATGGCAACAGGGCAAAGTGCGTGGCCGTCCGAGAGACCCGCCATTTTCCAATCCCGTGGAACACTCGCACGAAGCCTCCGACACTTCTTCATACTACCCAGCAAGGGGAGGAATGGCAGGGAGCCGGCGGCCCTTGACAGATGTGGATGAGGACGAGGAACCCCAATCTCCATTCAACGACCCTCCCCAGACACGATACGCCGCTGGCCCTGCTCCGTCACTGCCGCCCGTTGATACTGGGGCACGGCACAGTATCGACGCCTATGGAGCGTTCGCTGATCCGGCGCCGACAGGCTACAACGAGGCGCCAGTCCCCCCAGGCGTCAGTCGGACGATGCAGTACGCGGATCCCTATGCAGCTGTAAGGGCGAACATTGGCCCTAGGACTGGGCAACCACCCGGTTATGACTACTAAAGGTCAAGGTAGCCTGTGACGAAGATGCCAACATGTTCGATTTTCTTCTGTTCTTTTGTATCGTTTGCCTTCAGACCTTTATGTCGTGTTATAAAAATTTGACAAATAGTCAGACGTAAGATGTATTTTTCTATAGATTTAGCATCTGTGACTGAGTTAGTGTATGTCAGCCACGGCATGTTTTACCGTCCCCGCCCCGCCGCCGCGCGGTGTGCTCAGTCATCGAAAACAACGCTGACACAATACCCCAACCCACACAATTTCCTTCCCCCCCGCTCTCTTTTCTTGACGATACTCACGTAACAATAATTCATCAATGGCCAGCTCGCTACAGGAGAGTGATTGGACCAACATAGGCAATGCCGATCCGGCAATGGCGTTTTCCGACCCAACCGCTCCAGGAGCTCAGATCGACGCGAGTGAACGAGCAAGGTCTAGCGTCGGCTCTCGGGTCGCAAGAGACGAACCTAATGAGCAAGATAGCTTGCTACCACAAGAGGCTCCCCAGGATTCGGGAGAACAACAGCATCGTCGTGAAAAGGCAACGTCAGCTTTTTGGAAGGCAGGCAGACATTGGTGATTTTCTCAAACAATATGCCGCCTTCGCGACGAATATTCTGATCATTATTATGGTTTATATCCACCCAGGCTTGTGCCGTTCTGGCTCATTGCGTCGTTCTCTGTGAGTTGGACAACGTTTGGGGCGCCTTTTAGGTCTCGTGATCATCTTATTCTTTCCTTTTCTTTTCCGCGCAGCGTGGTATGACTCTTGCACCTCGTGTGGAGATCTATACGAGTCTGGCATGCGAGGCGTACTACCCCGACCATCCTCATCACACCAATCACAATGACAGTTTCTTAGGGGAATCCCCCCTTATCGCATATTACCCCTTGGCAGCGGAGGCGCTCCCCATCAACGCATTTGTTTACAGGAATGATACGTTTCCCTCTAAACAAACGCGTCATCGTCCCGACAAACCTTCATTCCCACACGGGGAGGATCCGGCGATAGCTACATTACCGAAAGAACGCTGTTACAGTGACCCGGTCGTCCAACAACATTCGGCGCAACTACAGATGGCCGTAATCCTCATTATGGGGATTTTGAGCTCGCTGACGACAGGATGGTGGGGGTCGGTCGGTGATAGGATCGGACGGCGAAGGATCATGGCGTTGAGCTTGATGGGTTACCTCTTCACGTCAGTGGCAGAACAAAACAGTTGAGGCGTATATAAAATCACTGACGGCACGCTACGTAGCGATGTGATGTTCCTAGTCTGCGCCTTTTACGCTAAGGCTCTAGTACCTTGGGGAGGACACAAGCTTCTTTTGTTGGGCCCCGTGGTGGAAGGTCTCCTCGGTGGATGGTAAGTTGAACAAAATGTATTGCTACATCTCTAGTCGTGGCTAAATGGGGAACATAGGTCGACAATAACAGCTGCCGTCAGCGCTTATGTGTCAGATATTACCCCACATGGATCTCGGTCACACACCTTCAGCACCTTTCAAGGTCTAATGTTCGTCGGAGTGGCCACCGGACCGGCATTCGGGAGCATCATTCTCAAGTACACCAATCAAATCCTCCTCATCTTCCTCATCAGCGTTACGATTTCGTTTGTCAACTGCCTATATGTGACATTCATCGTCCCAGAGAGCCTAACCCAAGAAGCGAGGGATGCGTATTGCGCTGCACATGCCGCAAAGGATGATGATCCATCTGTACTGGCGGGGGATGGGGATAGGGAGGCACTCGGAGTCGTGGCGAGTGTGCGTGCTTGGCTCCGAGCATTCTTCGCACCGTTGCAGTTGTTCGCGCCCCACGGAAAGGACTGGCGGTTGACATACATTGCGGTTGCGTTTTCTTCGATCATGCTGACGGCGGTGAGTGAGATCGCCCATCCAAATGCAGCCCTACACATGAGCTGATCCCTTCATATGGAAGGGTGGGTATCCGATGAAACTGCTGTATGCTGAGCACGTGTTTGGATGGTCCGCTGTTGAGGTGTGTGTGACATATCTGCAACTCTGAGAGATATGTGCTTCAACGATTTTGTATTATGTTCAGCTCGGCAACTACTTGACAGTCGTGGGTACTCTTCGGGCTGGTTATCTCTTGGTAACACTGCCCCGTGAGTTTAATTTCGGCGACGCAACTACTGCACATACTGAAGCTCGAGGCTGCCGCAGTCTTGATCAAGTGGCTGAAGCCTAAACATGACGCAGTTCCCACCGACATCGCGACGACAAGCGAAACGACCCCGCTCCTACAATCCGATCCGGCCACAGCGACCGGTTCCCCAGCCAGCTCTGCGTCTTCATCGACTCATACCAAAGCCATGATCCTCAAGGATATGGAATTTGACGTCCGGCTCGCCCAACTCTCGCTCCTCATGGATGCCCTCGGTTATCTCGTTATGGTGCTAACCTCATCTACGGGAATGTTTATGGTGGGCAGCGCATTGTCATCCCTCGGTGGTGGCGCTCCGCCTGCGATCCAGAGTTTGTCACTTTGCCTTCTACCCAATCCCAGGGAGGATGCGGGGAAGATGTTTGGAGCCATGTCGATGATGCAGTCAGCGTCGTCTGCCATCGCCTCTGTAAGTATTCCCCTCAAAGTTACCTAGCGTTTGTCATCTCTAACTGATGTGGTCGGACTTTCTCAGCCGTTGCTATTTGGCTTGGTTTACAGCACCACCGTGGACGGGTTCCCTGCCGCGATATATGTGCTCAGCGCGGCACTCGCGCTCAACGCATTAGTGTCGTTATTGTTGGTTCGTCTCAAGAAGCATCATCACAAGAAGAACCAGCGGGGGAGATCTACGAGGCGGAAGAGGTTGAGCGGCAGTGCCACGGCTACCAGGGAGGCGAGCGCGGATGAGAACTCGACTCATTCGGTATAATTTGCACGGCAAGGGCTCTTTCATCTTACTTTATCTTTTTTTCGACATAATTTTTCGTATATGATAGAGCAGCTACTTCTATAGGGTATTTATCGAGGATGTGGGGATACCACGTCATGACACTCCCAAATTTATTTGCTTGGCTATTTCAAATCGACCTCTTTGCAAAATTGGCTTACAATGTCGAGTCGCAACATGGGAGGCTGAGAACTCATTCTCCTGACATTTGTGAGTTGTCAATTCGTCTGAATCTCAACGCACCGCAGTCGCGTTCAATACAAGTGTATTCAAAGAGTTTCAATCCGTGGCTCTGTTTTTGGCGACTATATCTGGGAGGCGTTTTAAGCAGGGGTGATCTCAAACAGGGCGTTCGGGAAGTATTGAGGGGGTATGGATTTGGTCGATACGAGCATACGAGACACGATCTGAATAGAAAATTGTCTCCCATTGGTAAAAGGATTCCCGTGCAATGAGCCAATGGTCCACAACTGACCTGAGTCTCAGGTTCGTTCTCAGGAAGCATCCACCCTTGGCCATCATCATTCGACTCGACGGTCAATTCGATGCTGTGTAGCCGCGATAATGATCAGACATGAGGAGCTCAGTCGCTCGGGCACTACGGAACCCACATGTACGTGTTGTCGCCGTGCTGAGGGACGGCAGTGATGTCCCACTTATCCCTGGCATCAGGTTCCTCCATGAGCAAGGCAGAAACGGACCCGTTGATGGCCGCGACCGTACCGCCCCTGGCCTTCATAGTGTAATGCCCATTGTTGTGCTTGATGTCCCACTGTAGACAAGGTAATACATTAAATCCAACATACTCCCTTCTCGACAAAATAGGTGCCCTGCCTACCTTGGGGACCTCAATGTTTTGGGGGAGCGAGAGGATACGTTTTGGCAAGAGGGACTTGTCCTCAACGAGGTGGCGGCCAATGGCGTAACTAGTGGCTTTGTGTCTGATGATAAAGTTTCCGTTGAGAGTGGTCATGCTGATCTAAGGAGTTTTTCAAGAGAGGAAGACAGAGCGTTGACAAGTCGTTTTGAGGGGCTTTTTATACACATTTTTGAGGCTTGAGGCTGTCGCGAACTGTCCCATTCACGTGGCTTAAGGTCGTCTATTTGTGTGTCCACCAATCGTCTATCGCAATATGGGGTCAGGAAGCTACTGTATCTGATAGGCATGGCTGACGCGGAACGAGTATGACGTCAAGGGATCACGAAGAAAGGAAAACAGCATGCTTGGCGTTCTGGGAATGGGCGCAATGCATGACTTCATTGATGATGTTTGGTGTGGCGAATGGCTCCTCTCCTTGTTCGGCGATGATAGTGGCCTCGCGGCATTGTGGAGAATGCCTGCGACAACGCCTCCAGTGGCATTGGATGGCCCGTGGTGGATTACTCCTCCTTGCAATCGTTGGTGAAAGGTTCTAGGCAGCGGAAAAAAAGGATTCCCTGTTCAATCCAGCCTTTCTGTGAATTTCATTAAATTGGCTATGAATTTGTTCGACGCTTTGAGTCAGAGGGGTCAGAGGGGCGTTACCAGCTGTCCCAAAACGTTTTCCCACTAATCAATGTCGTATGGGTGAGGTGCGATGTGTAGAAGGAGGGTTAAGCAGCGGAGATGCAATTGTTACTTGGGGGCGTTGGCTACTTTTGGTTAGGAGTGAAAAGAGTGATATTGAACATATTCTTACATCTTGTCGATTAAAACTGCTGCTTTCTCAGTATGGTAGATACAACTTAGCTAATGGGTATTAAGATCACAGACCAATCCATTTGGCAACATAGATCAGCCCGACTCGTCGACATTCATACACGGAGTCTCGGGAAGAATGTAAAGTTCGAGGCACCAAGAACCCTTCGAATGACGTTGACGTCCTCTTCCGTTAAGCTCGGGCCTTCGCCCGACGGGAGTTCGTCAACGGTGAGGCGAAATGGAATGCATGGCTCTGCCACACCGGCACCACCCGCCCTTTCCAGCCTGTCGCCATTCATCTGAATGGACTTCACGATTGCCTCTACAAACCCACTCTGTCCAAGGTTTGAGTTGAAGATGGTCACCCATTTAAGCCTTGGAAACGGCCACTGTGCTATGCCATCGACCACGGCGAGTTCGGTGAGAAACCGAACCAAAGCCGGTAGTTCATGACTTTCGGTGCCATAAATGCATATGCTTGTGATGCTATATTTGGAGGAGCGTAGGGGCGGGATTACAGTCCCAGGCGAGCTCCCGCGATAGAAATGCAGGTGAATCTCGGACGAACCCACGTTTTCAAGGGCATCTAACAGGCCCACTAGCAACATGGAGTCCGAATTGCCCAATTTGAGCTGAACATTTTTCGCCGAAGTCGAAATACGGGTTGGTTTATTCTCGCGAGACCATTCGATCATGACGATCGGAGACGATCGGAGGGATGTTACGAGGACGGGTACGATGTGTGCCAATTCAGGATCTTTGAACAAACCAAGGTTGTCGGCGGTCCCCTGGCAGTAGTCGATAGCGAACGAGGTGCATATGGGGGTATGGATTGCAGCGAGTAGACAATGCGTCATCTCCTGCGAGCAATCCTTGACGCTTAGCGTTTCCAACATGGGGAGCTCAACCGACATCGTTTGGAGTGGCGCATGGCTACTGTCCTGAGGTTGGTGGAACTTCCCGAGCTTAAGTTCGACGAGGTCTGGAGAGGCGGCGAGAATGGCGAGAAGTTGGGATCCAGATGGAGCGCGCGGCCCAGGATTTTCCAATTCGAGCCTTTGTAGGCCAGATAGCGTTTTTGACTCCCAAGAAATGCAAGCGGTGGAAAGTTTGACATGACGGAGGCTCTCCACGCTCCAACTGGCGATGTCTAGGGTTCTGTATGACTTTCCCTCAAGAGTTAAGACTTCTAGCGCAGGCGCAGATAGGTGTGCAAGACCTTTGTTCCACGCGTTTGCGGTTATGTCATATTCCTTCCCCGAGAGAAGTAGTGACCGCCATCGATGAGCGTGTTCGGCAACAAGTGAAAGGAATAGTTTGATGGGGATACTGTCGTTATCATAGCCGACCACATTTAATAAGTGGCCCGCTGACCTTAAAAGAACTTGTTGGAGAAGCTCTAGCGGCAGGTGAGATGAAGCGACCTTCCAGAAGGATGGTGTACCGATTGCGAGTAGCCACCATTGGTGTGACACGGACGCGAATTTTTGGAGCCTTTCCATATAGCAATGAGGAAAAGAGATATCCTCTGACAGGGCGATGGATATTATTTCGATTAAGATCTCGGGAGGAAGCCGATAAAGTGGGCGAGTGTGGTTCCATGACCGGTTGCGTTGGACCATGACGCCATGAAGCTTGGGACATGCGTGAAGGTCTTCGTTTTGCTCCTTTGTTATGAGCTCGCCCACACTGGCGCCATAGGCAAGTCAGCAGAATGAATTGTGACGGTATTACTTCAGAACAAACGATTACCTGTCGATACCCAGTGGTGATGTCTTCCGGGCCTCTATCAGAAGTTGTACGACCTCGTCGATTTTCTCCTCTCTTTCAGGAGTCATTTAGATCTGAGGTGCAATATTATTCCAACCGCACTACGCTTCGATACTGAGTATTATTGGGCGATGGGTTTTGTGGTAAGTTCGGATCCCCGTGATAAAATCCTTTCTATTATCACACTTGTCGGCCTCCGCTCGGATCATTGCTAACGTATTGCTCAGATCCATTGATACGGCTAACTCGTTATGTATGTATATCTATGAGGGTAGTAGCCGATGGTAGAAAGCATGGCTAGGGCGACAAGTGAGGTAGCGGCCCCGCCCAGCCCTTATATAATAATTATGAGGCTTAGATGTTGTGGTTGTAGCGTCGGACACTGTGTACTGAGAAGAACACCCAAACCTTAACGGCGGATCCGCATTTGGTCCCGGTTTTATCGCCCAGCCGTTGTTTAGCAAATAGCTTGGACACAACCTATTCTTGCTATTATTTTTCGCGACGCGTGACGCTGAAAAAGGAAAAAGAGGTCAGCGATAAAAAATATTTGCGTAAGTGTTATAAATCTGAGAGACGCTCTAGCTACACACACTCTCTCCACTCCTACGTCGCTCCAAGAATCCTAGCGGCTCCATTCTCTACACGAGTGAATACCCAACGAATGCCGATGGATCCCAGAACCTTTCATCTCTCCACCCGAATCTGCGATCCACCTTACTCGTGCAGATCCGCCAATATCGTCTCAAGGTGTATAGAAAGTTGGAGTCGCCAAGAATCGTTCAAAGTTTTTGGACATCCTGTTTGGTGAGAATTGGGAATTCACCACGCGACTCCTCCTGGATGGTCTTAACCCCCCGGTAATACATGGCGATATAAAGGCCGTAAGTTACTTTGATCCTCTACTAGCGTCTCGTCCCCTTAGCCGCTTGTACCATGCAGGCGAATGCGCCCATTATCCAGGATCTTTGGGCGGTCTTATGTGACTTCGGACTTGCTGTGGCCGCTTCAGAGGTCCCCTCCGGCCTCACGACATCCCGTGGATTGATTGAATCTATTCTTTGGTGCAGCCCTGAGTTGCTCGATGGTGATCATCGGTCAACGGCAAGTGATATATGGGCCTGGGGAGCTCTGTTGATGTATATATGTCTCTGTGATATATACGCATCAGCAGAACAACTACTGAAATATATACAGGTCATGAAGGAATGCGTGCCATATCCATGGATCAAGGACGACCTTCCCGTTATCAAGGCTATCATGAAAGGAGATCTTCCAGAACTCGAACAAAGATCGCTTTCGCCCGTGAATTTATGGTCTGTGGTTCATTTATGCTGGAAGGTTATTCAAAAGGAGGATGCCACCGCAATCATGGTCCCGAAAGAATTAGAAATCCTAGTGAGATCAATGTGCACATGTCGTTGACGGGATCATATCTAAGCACAGATTCAATAGATCGATGCTGTGGCGAGTTGCGGCATAGCCGAAGCAACGACACCAACAACTGAGCTCCGGCTCGTCACTGCTTCCGGAAATGCTGTGGACCTGCAGGACATTCCTCAACTCAAGACTCTGGGAATTTTGCCCTTCTGGAGTAGTTGAGCCGAGCAAGCGCGCCAACATTACGAACGATTTGATAAGGGTGAGAATTGCGCGGACCTCGTCGCCACCATCACAGTCCAACCGGAGGCCATACAATTACGACCTCCAGAACATGGTGAAGACTCGGGCGGTCTCCATCCGCTGTTCGCCCATCTAGACATCCGCCCCACTGAAGACAAGAACCGCGCGGACTTGGACGTAGCTATCGCATATCAACAGGAGGTGCTAGATTTACAACCTCTGGACCATCGCGACTGCTCGATTAGTCTCCACGATAAGGCCCGTTATATACATAGACGCTATAGCGAAGACATGAACCGCGCGGACCTCGACGCAGCCATCGCGTATCAGCAAGCGGTGTTACAACTAGAACCCTCAGGACATCGCGATCACGGATCCAGTCTCCACAATATCGCCAATTACCTAGACATTCGCTACAGTGAAGATATGAACCGCGCGGACCTCGACGCAGCCATCGCGTATCAGCAAGAGGTGCTACAGCTACAACCTCCAGGACATCGTGATCGCTCGACCAGTCTCGACAATATGACCTTTTACCTAGATACTCGTTACACTATTGACAGGAACCGCGTGGATCTCGACGCAGCCATCGCACATCGGCAAGAGATGCTACAGCCACAGCCTCCAGGACATATCGATCGTCCAACCACTCTCATTAGGTTGGCCCAGTATATATCCGATCGCTATACAGAGGACCAGAACCGCGTGGACTATGACGCTGCCATTGCATATCAGCAGAAGGCGCAGGAATTACAATTCCAAGGGTCATGATCGATCAACACCTGTTCATCACATGCCCGATAATCCTAATAGTCTTGGCCTCTGGTCGGCCACGGGGCTTCACGAGGCACTACAACTCGGATTCCCAGAATTGCCCAAACGCGCTCTCATTCTTGCCGACATGCCGTCATGCTCGGATGTGAGTGAAGGTATATATCTTAATCTGGCAGTGCAGGTTGCTCCTAGCTCGTTCTGTTTATTCATGTTGTCATAATGAGTATTTTCTCAAGCCAGTGATTAAGAAGCACCCAATCGTTTGTGCGCTAGGTACAGGGTTTTCATATATATGTTCTTGCTATGCTGAGAGACAGTTCTATTTGGTTTTGTACCGAGTCGTTCCCGGGGTACTAAATATATACCAAAGCAAAGCCCTGAACGCCCTAGATAGCACTATTAAGCTTGCCTCGGCGATATAAGTAAAGTAGGCCTTTGAAACAACAGGCAAGGCACGAGCTTGTGGATAGGGGCAGCAGGGTTTTTCCTAGGCTTCCAAGTATGAGACCCGTTGCTATGCACGAAGTAGGGAAAATAACCCATTAAGCTATATATAAAAAAACCATGATGCTTCACGTACTTTGGGGCCCTCGACCCCTTTAAGGAGTGCATAGACACTCTTTGGCAAGAGGGACCTGTCCCCGGCTACGTGGCGGCTGATGGCGAAACCGGTTACTTTATGTCTAAGGATGTCCTGGCCATTGAGAGGGACATAGTTGTAATCGACCGATGAGTTCTTCAACACGAAGGGAGGTGAGATTGATGAATCGCTGCACCTTTCGAGGCTTGGATTGTGGCCGTCGCTTGTAGTCCTCTGTCCTGCTCTTAATCACGCCCTCGGCCCCACAATCCCAATCCGCTCTTGCTTGGTATCTTCCATTTTGGTGTCTGTAGCAATCGGTAACGAGTTGACAATATGGCTTGGCGTGAGAAGATGCAGACTAGCTATAAGTGTGGCTTGTCGAATTTCGCGATGATTGACGCCCAAAAAGCATCAAGTCGATGAATGATGAAAATAGAAATATTGGGATATCCTTAGCGCTCAATGCCACAATTGGTATGAATTCTATTTACCGATAACCCCGTCTGATGCGTTGCCAAGTCTAAGTAGTGTTGCGCAAATCAAGCAATCTCATATTGCCGTGGAGTGGGGGTTTTGCCTCGTGGGTCTAGAATCACCCTCTATAATCGCCTATTATATCCTCTCCGATGATGATATGCAAAGGCATCGGACGTTCTTGTAGTGAGATATCACGGGGGTACAACGTTACAAGTAGAACGCCGTGCCTCGCCCCATGGTGGCAGACGATTGCCTAGAAGTCTCGCAACCCTCTCTTTTAAGGCCCAAAACATGGGATCCAGGACCACTCAGACATTTGGCACCTACAAACGCGTTGGGATGACCTTATCTATGTCGGGAGATGTTCAGCGGAGTACTCGTTCAGCGCGACAAGTGATTTAGACAGAGGATATTTCTTGCATTCGCTCTCTCCCGACACTCCTATGTTGCTCCAAGAACTTTAGCCGCTGCCTCCCCATACGGGAGCGGATACAACTTGGTTAAAAGATGAGAGAACAAGCCCTTCCTTTTCACCACCCCCTCGATCCACGATCAGCATCGCTCGTCCACGCCCACTTATTCGAGGGCTCCATAGCATATGAAAAATTTGAGTCACCAAGAATCCTTTGAATCTTTTCGACATCCTCTTGAAGTAGGCCTGGGATTTCTCCAGATGAGCTTTCCCTTACGGTGAGGTGAAGTAGAGCGCATGGCCCAGGGTCCGTTCCTTCTTGCTTGTCGCCGTTCATCCGAATGGAGCTCGAGACCGCTTCCGCAAAACCACTTCGTCCAATGTTTGAGTGGATGATCAGCCGTGCGAGTCTTGGCAACGGCCACTGTGCTACGCCATCGACCATGGTAGGTTTCGCGAGAAACCGTATCAAAGCCGCTGGTTCATGACTTTCGGTGTCATAGATGCCTATGTATGTGACGCGGCATTGCGAGGAGCAGAGAGACGAGAGTATTGTCAATGGCGAGTTGCAGCTCAGGAAACCGACGTGAATCTCGGACGAACGAGCCTTTTCGATAGCGTCTAGTAGGACCGCCAGTAATCCAGGGTATTGATCACCCCGGATATAGTAGAAATTGAGTTCAACCGTATATGTTGAAGTCGATAAGGTGATAACCTCGCTCTCGTAGCACCAGAAGATGGAGATGACGGGAGATGATTGGAGATGCACTATCAGGACTGATGCGATGTGTGCCAATGCCGGATCGTTCAATAAACTAAGGTTGACGGCGGCTCCTTGATAGTAGTCGATAGTGAACTTGGTGCTTTGGGGGGTATGGATAGCAGCGAGTAGACGGTGCACCAGCTCCTGCGAGCTATCCTCGATGCTCAGCGTCTTCAACATAAGGAGTTCGACAGACATCGCTTGGGGCGAGGTGTTACTATTGTCTTCGGATTGTTTGAAGCCCTTGAGTTTAAATTCGACGAGTCCTGGAGAGGCCGCGAGAATGGCGAGAAGTTGGGCTCTGGACGGGCCACGCGGACCAGGATCCACCAGTTCGAGCTTCCGGAGACCTGATAGCATTTTTGACTCCCAAGGGATGCAGACCCTCCAAAGCTCTAGGCATCGCAGGTTCTTCGCTTCCCAGCTGACGACGTCTGCTGTGTGTGATGACACCTTGAGAGTCAAGACTTCCAGCGCAGGTAGGGATAGGGATGCAAGACATTTACGCCACTCCTCCACTCTTCTGCCGTGTCCATCCTCCAAGACGAGCAATGACTGCCATCGGTGAACGTGTTCGACAACAAGGGCAATGAACTTGTTGATAGGGATACCGCCGTAACTGATGTCGATCACGTCCAACCGGTGGCCAGTTGACCTGGAGAGAACTTGTCGGAGAAGTTCTAACGGCAAGTCAGATGAGGCCACCTTCCAGAAAGATGGTGTCCCGATTACGAGTAGCCACCATTGGTGTGATACAGACGCGAATTTTCGAAGTCTTTCCATATAGAAGCGAGAAGAGACAGCATCCGGTAGGGCGAGGGATAGTACTTTGATCAAGATCTCGAGTGGAAGTCGATACAGTGGGAGAGAGTGGTTCCGTGACCGATTGCGATGGGCCATGATGGCGTAAAACTTGGTCTTCAGTTGTTGTAGGCATGTGCCAAAGTCTTCATTCCGCCAGTCTCCCGCGAGCTCGCCCATCCTGGAGACACAGACAAGTCAGTGGAATGAATTGTGAAGATTGTACCATGGAACGGAGACTCACGTATCGATACCCATGGGTGATTTCCTCCAAGCCTCTATCATAAGTTGCACGGCCTCCTCGATTTTCTCCTCTCTTTCACGAGACATTCAGATCTAGGTATTCGATGTTTCCTTTAGAGTGTGATGTGATCCCGCACTTCAGTACTGAGGAGGCTCCGGTGCTATCGCTGTTATCGCCTGAAGAGAACAGCGGATCAGCCCGTTTCAGCTTCTCCTCCGACACATCGAGCAGGTCCCCTCATGACCAGAGATCGCTACAAGCCCCCAGATATCTCCTGTTGTGGAGCTGCAGTCTGAAGAAGCCTCGTCAAGAGCTCTTCAATTCTGCCTTGTGACGTCTCATTTATGCCTAGTCAATAGGTGGACTCAGGCATGGCATATCTATGGGACGCTGAACTCGGCAGCAAGCGATCCCTACACTCTTGCCTTTGAGAGTTCCTACTTGTCTTCCCCCAAGTGGAAGGTCACGCTTCGCTTCTCACTTTTTCTTTATTTCTGTGGGAATGGATACAATTTGACTAAAGGGTACTGAGATCTCCTTCACAACCTGGATGACGATCAGCCTGATTCGTCCAGATACCCTGAGATGATGAGATGTACCAGAGGTTCGGGTCGCCAAGAAGCTTCTGGAGTTTCTCAACATCCCCTTGGGTTAGGCTTGTGGTTTTCTTATACAAGGTCTCATGTCCTTAATGGTGAGGTGGAGTGGAACACATGGTTCCACAACAACACCATCCGCCATTTCCTGCCTACCACCATTCATCCGAATCGAGCTCGAGACCGCCTCTACAAACCCATTCCGCGTGATGTTCACGCCTAGCATGACGACATCGAGCCCCGAAAGCCTCGGTAACGGCCACTGCGCTACACCATCAACCACAGTGGGTTCGTCGAGAAACCTTATCAAATTCGATGGTTCGTAATTTTCACGTCCATCCATGCATATCTTCGCGACGCGACGCTGTAAGGAGCGTAGGGCTGGGAGTGCAATCGAAGGCCAGAAGTGGTCATTGAAACCGAGGTGAAAGTCGCACCTTGTCTCTTCAAGGACATCTAGTAGGCCCGCTGGTAAGTTGGGATACCATTCATATCCGGTGATTAGGTCAAATTTGATCCGAACCGTTCTCGTCGACGTTGATATGGTGATCCTCCCGCGCTTAGAACTCCAGTAGATGATCGGAGGAATGCTACAAGGGATGATGCGATATGTGCCAACGTAGGTTCATCGAATAAACTGAGTCCAGCAACGGCTCTTTGTTTGTAATCGATGTTGAATGAGGTGCACTTGGGGATATGGAGGGCAGCGAGTAGAGGGTGCGTCACCTCCTGCGGGATGGATGTGATTCTCAATGTCTCCAACATGAGGAGCTCGACCCGCATCGTTTGAGTATCACTACTGTCCCGGTAGCGGTGCTCGAGACAAACGAACCCAAGTTCGACAAGGCCTGGCGAGGCGGCGAGAATGGTGAGGAGTTGGGTTGTAGATGGGCTGTTCATCCCAAGAGTCTCTAGTTTGAGGGACTGTAGACCTGATAGGATTTTTGACCCCCAAGGGATGCAAAACCCGACAAGCCTTACAGACCGGAGGCTCTCCACTTCTCCGATGACTATGGCCGTGTCAGACGTTCCCTGGAGATCCAAGGCTTCCATCGCAGGCATGGGTAGGTGTACGAGACATTCGAACCATTCTCTCGCCCCATTCCTAGATATGGTCAATGACCACCATCGGTGGACATGTCCGACAACGTGGTCAACGAACGTGTTGGTGGAGATACGGTTGTAGGAGTCGAACACATCCAATAGGCCAGTCGACCTGGAGAGAACTCGTTGGAGAAGCTCCAACGACATTTCGGATGGGGCCACTTTCCAGAAAGATGGTGTCCCGTTTACGTATAGCCTCCACTGGTGGGATACGAATGCGAACCATTGAAGTCCTCTCATATAGATGCGAGGAGAAGGGAGAACACCTGGTAGGGCTAGGGAGAGTATTTCGACTAAGATCTCGGGCGGAAGTCGATAAAGTGGGCTCTTGAGATTCCATGCTCGATTGCGTTGGGCCATGACACTATGGAGCTCGGTCTTCATCCGTTGTAGACATGCGTCGAGGTCTTTGTACTGCCGCTCTTCCGTGACTTCGCCTGCGCTGGTGACTCAGACAAGTCAGCAGAACAAACTACGACGGTGGCATTGTAGAACAAGGACTCACCTATCAACATATAAGGGTGCTGTCCTCCAAGTCTTTATCAAACGTTGTACAGTCTCGTCGATTTCCTCCTCCCTTTCACAAGACATTCAAATCTAGGTATTTGACGTTCCTTGGGCCGTGATGTGACCTTAGCCTTGTGCTTTGATGCTGAGAGAGGCTCCGGCGCCGTTGAGACGTTGGCTGTTGTTGGTTGTTGGTGAGTTCCATTTCAACATTTGATCAGCAAAGTTCTTCATCGGGTTCCTTATGTGGCCAATCTCTTGATAAAGGACCACGAAGGCAGTTATCTTTATGCTAAGAGTTCTGCCCGAGATCGTTACACAGTATGGAGCAGCTTCTCGATAACTTCTGCCATAGAGGTTCAGTCTAGAGAGTCCCATCAAACGCTAATCGATTATGCACTGCGCCGCGATGCCTGGTCAATGGGGGTAAGCGAATGGGTTCGGGTACGGTGTACGTCCGATCCCTGTGCCTTTCCTGCAAGGTCGCGCTTCGCGTCCCGCCTTCTCTTCCGCCTCTTTCTCTTGCTCTCCATTTCATTTATTGCTCTACGGTATGATACAATTTGGCTGGAGAGTACTGTAATCACAGACCCTTTCCCTATCTGTGATTAGCCTGATGCCCTGAGATGCTCAAAGAGTGGGATGCAGCTAAGATTCGACTTGCCAAGCACCTTCTGAAGTTCTTTGACATCCTCTTGAGTTATACTGGTGGTTTCATCATACGGATTTATCTCAATGGTGAGGTGGAGTGGAACGCATGGCTCCGGCACACCACCGACACCACCCGCCCTTTTCTGCTCGCCACCATTCATCCGAATGGAGTTTGAGACCACCTCTACAATCCCACTCTTGATGCGCTTGATGTTGAGCCCTGCAAGCCTCGGTAACGGCCACTGTGTTACGCCATCGACCACGACGGGTTCGGCGAGAAACCTTATCAAATCCACCGGCTCGTGATTCATGCATGCGTCCATGCATATCTTCGTAACATGGCGCTGTAAGGACCGTAGGATCGGGAGTGCAGTTGAAGGCGAAGTCTGGAAATGGGAACCGAGGTGTATGTCGGACCCTGCCTCCTCAAGAGCGTCTAGTGGACCCCCCCGGTAACTTGGGATACCATTGACTTCCGGTAGTTTGACCGAAGTTGAGCTGAGCAGTCCCTGTCAGAGTTGATATGGCGATTTGTTGCAGTTCAGTATTCCACTCGATGGTCGAAGGGATGCTATCAGGGATGATGTGATATGTGCCAACATAGGATCGCTGAATAAACCATGTTCGGTGACGGATGCCTGATGGTAATCGATAGTGAATGAGGTGCACTTGGGGATATGGAGAACAGTGAGTAGAGAGTGCGTCAGCTTCTGCGGCACCCCTGTGATCTTCAGCGTCTCCAACGTGAGAAGCACAACCTGCATCGTTTGAAGTGCCGTATAGTCACTGTCATTGTGGCGAGATCCGAAACGAACGAGCTCAAGTTCAATGAGACCTTGACAGATGGCGAGAATGGCGAGGAGTTGGTCTGTAGATGGGTCATTCCTCAAAAGAGTATCTGGTTTGAGGGTATGTAGACCTGATAGAATTGCAGAATCCGAAAAGCCGTACGGAACGGAGGCTCTTCAATTTCCCGATGCCTATGTCTGTGACAGAGAATCCATCGGGGTCCAAGACTTCCATCCTAGGTATGGATAGGGGTGCGAGACGTTCGTACCACTCTTCCACCTTTGGCCTAGTCGCGGTCAACGGCCGCCATCGATGGGTGTGTCTGACAACATGGTCGATGAACACGCTGTCCCTAACAGGGACACCTTTCTGAGAGTCCACCACATCCAACAAGCCAGTCGACCTGGAGAGAACTCGTTGCAGAAGCCCCAATGACATGTCGGATGAGGCCACTTTCCAGAAGGGTTGTGCCCCAGTTATGTGTAGTCTCCACTAGCGGGACACGAACGCAAATGTTTGAAGTCTTTGCATATAGGTGTGAGGAGAAGAGATAGCATCCGGTAAGGCGAGGGAGAGTACTTCAACTACGACCTCATGCAGAAGCCGATAGAGTGGGCGAGTGAGGTTCCATGACCGATTGCGTTGGGCCATGGGAACATGGAGCTTGGCCTTCATCCGTCTTAGACATACGTCGAGGTCTATGTATTGCCACTGTTCCGTGATCTCACCCACACTAGCGACACAGTCAAATTCAAGTCAGCGGAATGAATTGCGACGGTGGTATTGCAAAACAGGGACTCACCTATCGATACACAGGGACGTTGCCTTCCAAGCCTCCAACAGACATTGCATAGCATAGCCTTATCGATTTTCTCCTCTCTTTCACGAGACATTCAGATCGAGTGCTTCCTTAGATTGTGATATGATCTTAACCTGATTGTGCTTTGATACTGGAGGCGGTTGTCGTTGGGACACTGACCGTAGTCGATGCTGTACCATGAGGCCGAGACAACCTTGAACAGATAAGCCCGCTTCGACCCCATCCCTATATCGCAGCCGCAGCCACGAACCCTAAAAATTCATTTAGCGCACCTCACTTTCAAATACACATTCATTATGTGCTAGTAAGAGGTCTCAGTTAAAACCAGACCCCACTGGCGCCTCTAGCGTCCGCTTCGAGTACGACTGAACTTCACCGCCATCTAGCGATAATATGAAAGGCAATTTACTGGCCGCGTAGGTCTCTTGATGACGAAGGGCCGCAAATTTAATTGGGTATGTCCCCAAGAGTTCCTGCCCGAGGTTCGTTCTACTGGAGCAGCCTCTCGACAACTTCTATCATGGAATGCAGTATATAAAACCCCAATTCAAGGCTCGCCGGTTCTTCCCATCACGACGGCTGATTTATGCTTGGTCGATAGGGTAAGCGAGTGGGTTTGGGCACGGGCGCGTGTGGGACGTCAAACTTAACAACCGAGCGATCGCTGCACTCTTGCCTTCGAGTGCTCGCTTTTTCCTGCAATGTCACACTTCCCTTCCCACATTTGCTCCCGCCCCTTTCTCTTGCTGTTCACTTCTTTTATTTCTCTATGGCATAATACAATTTGGCTGGAGAGTACAGTGATCACAGACCTCCCTCGGCCTGTGATTCGTTCAGATATGCTAAGGGGGTGGGATACAGCAAAGGTTTGAGTCACCAAGAACCTTTCGAAGTTTCTCGACAACCTCTTGGGTTAGGCTCGTGCTCCCATAAAACGAGTCCTCATTGATAGTGAGGTGGAGTGGAGTGCATGGCTCCAGCACACCACCATCAACGCTCACACTTCCATGCCCGCTGCCATTCATTCGAATCGAGCCCGAGATCGCCTCTACAAACCCACCCTGCACAATGTTGATGTCCATGATGACTAGCTCTGCAAGCCTCGGAAATGGCCATTGCATTATGCCATCGACTGCGATGGGTTCGGTGAGAAACCTTATCAAATCCGCCGGTTCGTGACTTTTGTGATCATCCATGCATATCTTCGTGATACAGCGCTGTAAGGGGAGTAGGGCCGGGAGTACAGTTGAGGGCGAGACCTGGTAAAGGAAACCGAGGTGGATGTCGGATCCCGCCTCTTCAAGGGCATCTGGTAGACCCGCTGGTAAGTTGGGATACCATTGGTCTCCGGTGATAGTTAGATCAAATTGGAGCCGAACCGTACCCGTTGGAGTTGATATGGTGATTCGTTGACGCTCAGAACGCCAGTCGACGATTGGAGACAATCGGAGGGATGCTACCAGGGATGATGCAATATGTGCCAACATAGGGTCGTTGAATAAACTGAGTTTGGTGATAGTTCTTTGATTGTAATCAATGATGAATGAGGTGCATTTGGGAATATGGAGAGCAGCGAGTAGATGGTGCGTCAGCTCCTGTGTAGTGTAGATGATGCTTAGCGTCCTCAATGCGAGGAGCTCGACCCGCATCGTTTGAAGTAACATGGCACTACTGTCACTGTTGTGGTGTTGGAGACGAATGAGCTCAAGTTCGATGAGGCCAGAAGAGGCGGCGAGAATGGCGAGAAGCTGGATCGCAGAGGGACCCGTGATCCCGAGAGCCTCCAGTTTGAGGGTCTGCAGACCCGATAGAATTTTTGACTCCCATGGAATGCAGAACCCGACAAGCCTTATGCAACGGAGGCTCCCTACTTCCCCAATGTCTAGAGCTTCACAAGACTTTCCCCGGAGATCCAAGGCTTCCATCGTAGGCATGGATAGGTGTACGAGGCGTTCGTACCACTCTGCTACCCTTCTCCCGGATGCGGTCAATGACCGCCATCGATGAACGTGTTCGATAGTGTGGGTGATGAACAAGCTGGCGAGATTCCCATCGTAACAGTCGACTACATCTAACAGGCCGGTCGACCTGGGGAGAACTCGTTGGACAAGTTTCAATGGCATGTTAGATGAGACCACTCTCCAGAAAGATTGTGTCCAGGTCACGTATAGTCTCCACTGGTGGGACACGAATGCAAACGTTTGAAGTTCTTTCATATAGGTGCGAGGATAAAAGATAGCATCTGATAGGGCTAGGGAGAGTATTTTGACTAAGATTTCGGGCGGAAGTCGATAAAGTGGGCGAGTGAGGTTCAATGACCGATTGCGTTGGGCCATGATGCCATGGAGCTCGGTCTTCATCATCTGTGTGTCGAGGCATTCGCACCGCCACTCTTCCGTGACCTCGTCCGCACTGGCGACATAGTCAAATTCAAGTCAGCGGAATGGATTGCGACGGTGGTACTACAGGATAGCGACTCACCTATCAATATACAGGGTGTTGTCTTCCAAAGCCTCTATTAGAGCTTCGTCGATTCTGCAGAGCCTCATCGATTTTCTCCTCTCTTTCACCAGACATTCAAATCGAGGTATTTGTTGGATTGTGATGTGATCTTAACTTGATCGTGCTTCGATACTGAGGGCTATTGATAAGGTTGCGGCGCTGTTGTTACACTGGCCGTGGTCGATACTGTACCATGAGGCCGTGAGGATGACAAGCTCACCTTGAACATTAGCTACGGATCGGATCAGCCCATGCCACTTCGAGCACGAACGAACTTCATCTCTTAGCTTCCTTGCACCAATGCATCCAGCGAGGGCGTGGAAGACCTGTTACTTGCCGTGGATGTTAATCCCTTGATGATGAAGAGTTCCCGCCCGAGATTCGTACAAGAGAGCAGCTTCTCGACGACTTCTGTCACGGAATGCACCATTCAAGGCTCGTCGATTCTGCCCACTATGATGTCTCATTTGTATCTGGTCGATGTGAGGGGGTTCGGGCTCAGGTGTGTGTGGAGCGTCGAACTCTGCAGCGCAGCTAAGGCCGAACGATCATCCCCGCATTCTTGCCTTTGAGTGCCCCTCCCTTCCTGCAAGGTCACAATTCAATTCTCACCTTCTCTTCCGCCTCTTTCTCTTTCTCCTCACTTCTTTTATTTTTCTACAGCATAATAACATTTAGTGCTGTGATCACAGACCCTTCTCTAATCTGCAATCAGCCTGATTTTCCCAGATATCCTAAAAGGGTGGGATCCAGCAAAGGTTCGAGTCGCCAAGAGCATTTCGAAGCCTTTGGAAATCCTCTTGGGTTAGGGTTGCGCTTCCATCTTTATACGGGTTCTCGTCGATGGTAAGGTGGAGTGGAACGCATGGCTCCTCCGGCACACCACCACCACCCGCCCTTCCCTGCCCGTTGCCATTCATCCGAATCGAGCTTGAGACCGCCTCTATAAACCCACTCTGCATGATGTTGATGTGCTTGGTGACTAGCTCTGCAAGCCTCGGTAACGGCCACTGCATTACGCCATCAACTACGACGGGTTCGGCGAGAAACCTTATCAAATCCACCGGTTCGTGACCATTGTCACTTTGGTAATCATTCATGCATATTTTCGTGATGTAGCGCTGTAAGGAGTGTAGAGCTGGGAGTATATTTGAGGGCGAGCCGTAAGAAGGGAAACTGAGGTGAATGTCGGACCCCGCCTCTTCAAGGGCGTCTAGTAGACCCGCTGGTAAGTTGGGATACCATTCGAGTTCGTTGCTAGTTCGAAATCTGAGCCAAACCGTATCCGTCCGAGCTGATATGACAATTGATGTATTTTCAGCATTCCACTCGATGATCGGAGGGATGCTACCAGGGATGATGTGATATGTGTCAACATAGGATCATTGAATAAACTGAGATCGGCGGCGGTTGTTCGATAGGAATCAATGGTGAATGAGGTACACTTGGGGATATGGAGAGAAGCGAGTAGAGAGCGTGTCAGGTACTCCGGGATGAGCATGATCTTCAGCGTCTCCAACATGAGGAGCTCGATCCGCATCGTTTGAAATGAAGTGTCGCTACTGCCATGTCCAAGACGAACGAGCCCAAGTTCGGCGAGGCCTGGAGAGGCGGCGATGATGGCGAGGCGTTGGACTGTAGATGGGCCGCTCACCCCAAGACTCTCTAGTTTGAGGGTCCGTAGACCTGGTAGAATTTTTGACTTCCAAGGGATGTAGAATTTGACAAGCTTTATGGACCGGAGGCTCCCCACTTTTCCGATATCTATTTCTGTAAAAGCCCATCCCCGGAGATCCAACGCCTCCATCATAGGCATGGATAGGTGTACGAGATGTTTAAACCACTCGTCTCTCCCAGTCCTAGATACAGTCAATGATCGCCATCGATGGACGTGTTCGACAACGTGGTCGATGAACACGTTGGTGGGGCTATTCTTGTAAGCGAACACATCCAATGGGCCAGTCGACCTGGAAAGAACTCGTCGAAGAAGCCCCAACGGCATATCGGATGAGGCCACCTTCCAGAAAGACTGTGTCCCGTTTACGTATAGTCTCCACTGGTGGGACACGAACGCGAACATTAGAAGTCTTTGTATATAGGCGCGAGGAGAAGAGATAACATCCGGTAGTGCGATGGAGAGTATTTCGACTAAGATCTCGGGTGGAAGTCGATAAAGTGGGCGAGTGAGGTTATCGCGTTGGGCCATGATACCGTGGAGCTCGGTCCTCATTCGTGCGTCGAGGTCTTCGTACCGCCGCTCTTCCGTGATCTCGTCCGCGCTGGCGACACAGTCGGATCCAGTTTAGCGGAATGAATCGCGACAGTGGTACTACAAAACAGCGACTCACCTATCGACACCCAAGGTATTGTCATCCAAGCCTCTTTCAGAGCCTCGTCGATTTTGCACTGCATCACCGATTTTCCCTTCCCTTTCACGAGACATTCAAATCGAGATAAGATTTGTTGGATTGTGACGTGGTCTTAACCTGATCGTGCTTCGATACTAAGGGTTATTGATAAGGTTGCGGTGCTCTCGTTACACTGGCCGTGGTCGATACTACCGTGAGGCCGTGAGGACAACCTCACCTTGAACATTAGCTACGGATCGGATCAGCCCATGCCGCTTGGAGCACGAATGAACTTCACCACTTAGCTTCCTTGTGCCAGTGCATCCAGCGAGGATGTGGAAGACCTGTTACTTGCCGTGTATGTCAATCTCTTCTTGATGATGTCGCTTTCCGAACCTCAAAGTGTTCCCGCCCGAGATTCGTCCTACAAGAGAGAGCAGCTTCCCGACGACTTTCTGTCATGGAATACAGTATGGAACCCCAATTCGAGGCTCAACGATTGTGCCTACTACGACGTCTCATTTGTGCCTTGTCGACGGATGGGTTCGAGCCGGGCGTGTGTGGGGTGCGTCGTCGAACTCCTGCCGCTAAGGCCAAGCGATCCCGATCACCCCTGCAATCTTGCCTTTGAGCGCTCCCTTCTTTCCTCCTTCTCTGGTGGGGGTTCAATTCAAGGTCACGCTTCGCTTCTCTTTCTCTTTCTCTTCGCTTCTTCGATCTTCCACCCACCACACCCACCGGACACCCTATGCCATTACTCCGATATCTCGTCGGACCAAGATCGCAGAGGAGACACCGAAGGAAAAGGAAGGATCTTACCTCCACCGCATCCCATCTCCGGCCATTAATTGAAAGGGTCCGCCTCCCTCTAGATCTTCTTCTTCTCTCTCTCTCTCCCCCTATCTCATCCGACTTCCACCACGGCGGCCTGTGCGATTACAGGCACGTAAACTAATACCTAGATCTGGACAATTTCTTGTTTCAAGGGTCGAAAATCAAGCTTCTCAACGCTTCGCCTTCTCTTTTTACATGTGCTCACTGCTCAGTCAGTTTTTTCTTTCTTAATTGGCACCTTCGAATTCCTTTGAAATGGGAGTGGTTTATCCTATCTGATCGTATCGGAGTCGGATATACCTACCACAGCCTGACTCCAAGGGGGGCCGCAGTGAGGTGGAGTTTGTGAGTTGGATCTTCGCTCAAGCCTCAGCTAGGCCCGAGAGATGAGCTCCCTCATCGAAAGGCAATTCGCGATCGAAAGTCCCTCAATAAGCAATCTACGACCAAAGAACAAGAACAGCCCGCTTACACAAGCTCACGAATACTCCTCAACCCAGGACAAATGACAAATGAAAAAGCCTACCTCCAACGAGCAACTCCAGACCAGATCAGAAAATTGATGATCAAATGCCGTAGACACACACACATGCAGGAGGTTCGTGGCTTTTTCCGCGAGTATATAATGTATAGTTATACGTGACGATACGAAACAATATAGCAGCAAAGGCAAAAAGACTTTGACTAAACAACAAACGACAAGAAAAAGACCCAGACAGAGAGATAATGAAAATGCAAAAAAAAAGTAAACAAAGCTACAGGTTTTCGAGCAAGGCCTAAAGAAAAAGAAAAGGGGGGTGTTCGTGAGGCCAAAAAAAGAGTTGAATACAAGGGTTGAAGAGTGTGGGGGAACAGAGCAGCGACAACGACGAGAACGTTGCCATGGTAAATTTCGGAACAAGTAAGAAGCGCAAAGGCGAGAACAGATCCCAAGAGTGAAAAAGGTCCTTGAACAGGGGAATATGGGAGAAAGTCCGGAGCGTAGGATATATCGAAGATCGGTGCAGGTCGTAATAGACAGCATTGGAGGCGTATGATGTTTTGTTTAAAAAACGAGTGTGGTATCGGGTGGAGAGAGAGAGCGATGATGATGATGATGAGGCCAGCCAGAGATGACGAGAAGCCAAAAACACACACAAGGATAGCGAAGGCGAGAGAAAGTGCACGTCTCTCAGCACACTCTCCTCATCACCGGCATCGGCGCGGGCATCGAGTCCCGTTGCTTCCTCCAGGTCCCAGCAGCACCGCCAGCCACGCTGTTCTTCGGCACACCAAGCATGACAGCACCGGTCAGCACTCCGACCTTGCCGCACTCGTACTCAGTGACAGCCTGCTGATCCTTACTAGCATCGATGTAAAGATCGACGCTCTCCTCGCTCGGAGTAGGCGATGCCGGAACAGGAGCGTGGGTGGACGAAGTGGACGTCGATGTGAGCGAAGGGGCGGTACCCATGCTGAGGGTCGATGAGCGAGATGAGGAACGCGAGTGTCCCGGTTGCGAGCGATGTGCGCCGATGGGAGTGGGGAGGAGACGCGAGGGAGAGGTGTGCACGTTGCTGCCAGTGCTGCTGCCGCTCTGAGTGGGTTGAATATTGATGGCGGGGAAGGACGAAGCGAAGTTGCTAAGCGAAGCGATGGATGCCGTCTTCGCGTGCTGCTGAGCCGCACCCCGAGGGAACCACTCCGCCGCAGCCGCCCTCAAGCTCGTCTTCTGCTGTTGCAGCTGAACCGGCGCCTTGACCGTATTCATGCCTATACTCATATGCGATGCCGGCTGCTGATGCAACGACAAGCCACCAAACGCCGCTCCCAACCTTCCATATCGGAATTGATCCTCATCGTCATCATCGTCATACACGCCACTCAACACATTCTCCGCCGCCTCGACAGCGACCACATCGGGTGAACTCGACCGACTCGACGACGAGAACTCCATATCCTCGAATTCAGAATTGGACGAGGTCGATTCGGCGCTGGATCGTGAACGCGAGGTGGTGGCTGAGAGGAGGAGGGAAGGCTGAGGACCCCAAGGCGTGGTGTGGCTTGGGATTCGGTTTGTTCGCTGACGGGTGTTGGCGAGGGAAGCAGCGGCGTCCCAGATCGTAGTGAAATCGACCAAGCCGGTATGAGCACTTCGAATGGCCGTTGTGACAAGGCCAGGATTCAATGTGATGGATAAGACGACTTGGTTGCCGTTGCCGAGGAGGAGGATCCAATCGGACCATTGCACGCGAAGGTGCGGTGGGAGTGCGTTGATCGCGCGTTGGATGATCGCCGGTGCAGGTGCGGTGGGTGACAGGAGGAACTGGTGCGGTGAATTGGAGAGACGTGTGGTTGTGAGTGAGGAGAAGGATGAGAGGAGGGAGTTGTGGAGCGCGTCGAGGGTGGTGGATGGGAAATGGGACAAGAGGGGGTTAAGCAAGAAGGTGATGGTATGCTGGAGCGTGGTCGAGATTGAGGCGTCCATGGCAGTGAGAATTGTAAGAGAGAGAGAGAGAGAGGAAAGGTGGGTTTGGGTTTGAAGGGAAGAAGTCGAGAGCAAGTCTATATAAGTAGAAGAGGGGAAGGAAGGGGTTCGAGTTCCAGTCAGACACGAAACTGCGGGTGGGAGGTGTGGTGCACGCGTGATCGTGAGCCAGAGACGTACTCACCGATGCGTGTGAGGAGTCAGAAAAGGCCCAAGTTTATGTAACAACACAAGTGGATATATCGCACAGCGAAGTTGGAAGAGGAGGAGAGAGTGGAATATGTGAGATTGGATTGGGAGAGAGGTGGGGACTATTTAGGCTGGATCGACAGTGATGCGTTTAGATCGAGACCGAACTGAACAAGAACGTAACGTGTCGTCTTAATAGGAGCCGGTGGTTGCGAAAGAGTTGGGTATAGAACTGGCGGGTTGGGATGACGAGATCGGGGGTGGGTGTACGTACAGGTGGGAGAGGCAAGGGAGGGATGGTGGGACTGAGAGATTTCGGATGAGAGTGAGTTATAGGTACAAGAGACAGTGGTATGGAATAGTCCTTGTGCTGGGTCGTCGCTGATGCTGGTGGTGGTGGTGGTGGTGGAAGATGAGGGGGAGGACGAAGAGCTAAGTACGGAGGATGTACGGCGCAATTTCCCCCTCTGATCCCCCTCCTTATTATACCCCTCACTCAACTTTGGGTTCCACCTCACCAACGCACCCTTACGGGTCAGGGTCCCGATCCTCTCTCGCCTTATTTTATTTTCTTCGGTTCAGGGTGCAAGCAGTTTCTCGGGTCTTCCACGTGGATTCCCCTTTTTGCTTTTGCACGAGGCCCCCCGATCATCATCTCTGTGCTTCAACCAGATCCATGCACCACCGACGGCCGCCCCTTCCCGACCAACACCGACCTGCCTTTTGCCCAATCAGGCCATTGGCAACCCCTCGATCTACCTTCAAAGGCTTTTGCCCCCCATCCCCTAAATTAAGATGTGCATCGATCAATAGATGCACGCTTGTAAAGAAGTTGCCAATTGCATCAGGAATTCATTTACCTCCCGCGCCCATCCCTCGGTTCCCCTCGACGATATCGTCCATTTCATTGTCTCCTCCAGCAGCGTCCCCGCCCGCCCCGTCGCATGACCACACACGCACTTATCGGCACTGCCCATCGGTCTGTCGTTGATCCCGCCGCGCTTCTCCGGTAAATACCCACCCATCGTACCATCTTCTTTCTATTTAGCCAAGACACCTCGAATAATAAAAAGCGACACGACCCAACCCCATCGGAGATTTCACGGCAACCCACCTCGTACACCGTTTAACTGTTTGGGTTAGGCGCCGCCATATGTCCACTCCGAGGGTAGACATCAACGTCCCTCACATTTCCTCCTCTCTCTTCCTCCTTCCTTCCTCTCTCTGGGTGCGCTGTCTCCTCGGTCCGAGGATCGATGGGAAAAGTAGGTTCCTGTGTGTACAGGCCTCGACTTCTATTACTGCATGTGTGTATGTGTTGCCACCTTGCATCATCAATCCTGCATTCAAGCCTCTGTGTGTGTGTGTACATCTTCGCCGTCCGTCCGGCCCTCCTGCCCATCACGGCGACCATTCTGGGCCGAACAACAGCACCCCCCCGAAGCGAGTCGCGACTTCAATGGTTCACCGTAAAACTGAATTGCGATTATTAAGCTTTTTAAACTTTCTCAAGCGCGATATCAACGGAGGTTTTGATTTGCGCTACTGGCTGGTAGGTCTCAGTCTCGCTTTTGCTTTGGGCGCCTGTTCACACGTCAGGCCTTCTTCAACCCGCCGGGGCCGCATCAATTTTTTTTTTTCAAGCTTCTTTTTTGATCCTTCGAAGGTCATGGGCCTGCAGTGTCCTCATCGATCCCCCCAACCTTGGTGCAACATCTCCCTCATTTGGCGCGCGCGGGATCCCGGCTTCTTCGAAATGTCGCAAACACTATGTCTCTATGTTGTTCCCTTCCAACCTCTAACCTCCGCGGTAATTCAACCTGGGTGTTTCCGTTCCTCGTGGTTTTGGGGCTGTTCGGGCTGAATGTATCTTTGGATCGGCGTGGGTAAAGATGTCCCGGTGTACAAACGGATCGTGGCCTTTCGTGGCTAAGCAAAAGCGAGGTTGAAAGCAAAGGGCAGGGTGGGTGGAGATGCGGCTGTAAAGCCACGTAGATTTTTCTATCGGAAACGGCCGAAAACAACTCACGATATAGTGTGTACCATGTTTAAACTTACGGCGCTTTCCGCCCTTCTCATACACACATCGCCACATCCATTGTACCCCCGCTAATCATCATCATTCCCATCACTTGACGATGGTATCCGGAACATGATCCTCCCCCCTTAAACAGCCTGAACGTATCTCCATGACTCGTTGAAGGGGGGAATGGATGGATCATAGCCGAGTGGTTCAGTTCAGTTCAGTTCCATCCATTGGATCTGATTACGCGACCCTGGCCTTCCACTCAAACTCCGAATCTGAGGCCTTTCCTACCGCCTTTGTACAATTGCCGGGAGGTGGGCAGGGGAGGGAGGGGAGTTGGCAGGCCCCTCAGATCACCGCCGGTTCTAGCTCGCCCAAGATCTGAAAGCAACCGACGGGTCGAAATCGAATCTTGGATCAGAGTCAACCCTTATGTCCCAAAGAGGAAGGTCTGGAGAGAGATCATGGGACGCGCCTTTCTTGCAATCTAGGTGTAGTGTTGGGATCGAGGCATCCCTCCCGATTCTTCCTTGCCTAACGTGCTTCTAGACTGTGTTATTTGCACAGTGTCCTGGGGTTCAAAGGGAGGGGAGGGATTGACAGCTTGTCTTTTGTACGGGTATGATCATAGTCGTCACCGTCGTTGGCCTATTTTGCATCCCTTAATTGCGCCTGGGATAGGGGGTAGCGGCGGCGGGGGTTTTGCTCTTAAATGAATTTTTCTTTCTCTTCCTTCAGACGCTGCACTATAGAGACTTGAGTTGTCGGCGATGGGGCTTGAGAGGTCCCAACGATAAAGTGTTGGAGCCCGAATCGTAACGAGGAGCTCATAGACCTCGCCCCTGACCGCAATCCCTCGGAGGAATGGGAATGCCACGATCGGCATACAAAAACCACCTGCAAAACGCCGCTAGCGACCAAAGTGCTATAGATAACAGTTACGGTCTTTAATATGGTAACGGTCGTAGAGTGGACCTACGTATCAGTGGAACGCGAGCGCTAGGCACCGGGCGTTGGCGTCCAGAACCGTGACGCAAGGGACAACAATGAGAGCTCGTTGGCATATCTCGCGAGTGGCCAGCGCAAGTGACCGATGAGCCGGAGATCGCCACCGCCCTTGGAAGACAGAGCCCGATCTGCCGTACCGTGCGTCACCTTTCCCGCGTCTCTCCGAAAAAAAAAAAGTTTGAGCAGATGATCTCTTTTTTTTTTTTTTTCTTTCGATAATGAAGCCACGAGCAGGCGTAGGAGGCTTGCCAAGTGTTTCATCGGGCCCGATATTAGCACACTTCTGAGCTTGAAAAATCTCTCTGGCGCCCTGATCTCCCGATACCGATACGATGATGAACGAATGGCAAGAGCCGGGTCTCGTGGTTGAATCTAACCCCTTTTCCCTCCTTCCCGACGTCGGCATTCATGAACAATGGATTGAATTATGGGCCGGGCCGGCCAGTGGCAAATGGAGGTCTCCGAGGATTGAGTTGGGATGAATGATTCTCATAGCGACTTACATAGAATGCGTGAGGAATAGGGATAGAAGCGATCAGCGCAGGCGCTCGCGCCCATGATCGAACACAGAGTGTCTAGGCCTCCATTCAAGTGAAGAGGAGGACGAA
The DNA here is from genome assembly GCA_019633535.1 of Tulasnella sp. JGI-2019a. Classification (NCBI taxonomy): domain Eukaryota; kingdom Fungi; phylum Basidiomycota; class Agaricomycetes; order Cantharellales; family Tulasnellaceae; species Tulasnella sp. JGI-2019a. Next base: position 228,869 of record WSUE01000005.1, on the reverse strand, counting down.
AGCCGAGAGTGTCCTTCCACGACTTCTCTAGCTTCGTCCCCGCAGCCGCGGTCGCAGGCGCAGTAGTCTCTCCCCCGATCCGATCCGAATTGACCCAGCTCTTGTCGAGCCCCGCCCGGTTTCAAGGGTGTCGTGTTGAAAGAGCAACCACTTCGCTTCCCTTCGACATCGAACCAGGCACTACCAGTTGGAGATGGGGGCCAGAAATTCTGTACTTCATGACAGAAGCTGGTGAAATGTTGGTTCACGCTGCGACCATGTTGACTGACTTCATATTGGAGCGAGTGTTGTCACAGTCATGCATATGTCGTGTATCTTGTTTTCTCTGTTGTTTGTCCAGAGCCTTCAATCAAGAACCGCGTCTTTCGCTCTGTTGTTGTGTTCGGCAAGGAGACGGAGACGGAGAGGTACCTGACGCGGAAGCGGAACGAATGGTAACGGGTTGATCCGCTGTTAGTTTAAAAGTGGACATTCGGTTCGTTTGCAATTAGATCTTGGACTTCTCTCCTATCCGTCCTTAGTGGTGACAACGACCGGGGTCGCAAACGTCAATATCGAAGCACAGTCATATATCAGCCCCAAGGAAACATCAAACGCCTGGATCTGGATGTCCGTCGCAGGAGAAGAGAAAATGGATCAGGTTGTACGGCTTCTGATAGAGGATGTATGGGCGGCTTCGTCACTAGAGATCAACGAGTGGGTACTTGTTCTGTAGTAAATACTGTCGCAGTTCATTCCACTGACCCATCCATGTCGCCAGCATGGGTGAACTCACGGGAGAGTGGCAAAATGGCGACCTCGACGCATATCTGCAGCGACTCAAGGCCAAGCTTCACGGCATCATGATCCAACGTAACCGGTCGTGGAACCATGCTCGTCCACTTTATCGACTTCCAACTGAGATCTTGGTCAACATACTCTCCCTGGTCGAAAAGATTGATATCCATAACCATCACTATATAAAAAGCCTTCGAAAACTCGCTTCAGTGTCACACCAATGGCTATTAATCGTGAAAGGGACACCATCTTTCTGGAAAGTGGCTTCATCCAATCTACCACCAAAACTTCTCAAACAAGTCTTCTCTAGATCAATGGGCCACTTGTTGGAAGTGTTTGAGGATGGCTACAACTCCCTCGACTCCCTGTTCTTCCACTTTGCGATTACACATGTTCATCGATGGCGGTCGTTGGTCGTCGAGGAAGGCTCATACCGGGGAGGGCTGAGCAAGTGGAGCCAGTGGTTTATTGACGCCCCTGCATTGGAAGTCTTGACTCTCCGAGGATCGTCATACAGAGCCCTACACGTCCCCAACAAGAAACTGGGAAGCCTCCGTTGTGTAAGGCTTTTGATGGTCTGTATCCCCTGGGAGTCAAAAATGATGTCAGACCTGGAGGAGCTCGAACTAGTGGATCCTGGGCCAGACGGTCCATCTAAAGCGGAACTCCTCGCCATTCTTGCAGCCTCTCCACGCCTCATCAACTTCACACTCGCGGGTTTCAAACAACCTCAGGACAGTAGTCACACAACCCCCCAAATGATATCCGTCGAGCTTCCCATGTTGGAGAAACTGAGCATCAGAAAAAACTCCCAGGAGCTGACACACTATCTACTCGCTGCCACCCATACCCCCAGATGCACCTCATTCTTCATCGACTATCGTCAAAAAACCACCTCCGACTTTATTTTATTCAACGATCCCGCGTTGGCACACACTACATCAATCCTAGTAGCATCCCTCCGAACATCTCCGAGTATTGAGATCGGCTGGAGGTATGGGTATGAGGATCAAGTGATCCGCACATCATCATCCATGGATCCAGTTCATATCAATTCCTACTGTATTCAAGGCGACTGGCATGCAGTGTTACCAGGGGGGCTACTAAGCGCCCTTGAAGTGCCAGGGTCATCCGAGATTCACCTTTATTTCAGTTGCAGCAACCCGCCCTCGATTATACTCCCGCTCCTATCCTCCCTCCAATGCCGTGTCACAAAGATACGCATGGATCGAACAGAAAGTTGCGAAGCGACGGACTTGATAAGGTTCCTCGCCAAACCCATCATGGTTGATGGCATATCACAGTGGTCATTTCCGAGGCTTGCAGAGCTGATCATCGGCTGCTCAAACATCGGACAGGGTGGTTTTGTGGAGGCAGTCTTGAGCCCTACTCGGATGAATAGCGGTAGGCGAGAAGGAACGGACGATGTCGGTATTCTGGAGCCATGCATTCCATTTCACCTCAGCATTACGGAGAGGGCGTATGATAGGAGCTTATGCTTACATCAGGAGGATGTCGAGAAGCTTCGGGGGGTTCTCGGTGACTCCAATTTTTCATACGAATCAGGCTGATTGCAGATCTAGGTGATGACAGGGAAAGGTCCACGATCTTACAAATTGTATCCATTACTGTATAACAGATCCATCGTTACAGCTCCCAGGAATGTCGAGAAAACTGTGTATAAGGAGTAACTCTAACACCCGAATCCAAAGCGGTTGTCACGAAGTTTGGGTCCTCTGAGATTTGTCGGGCTCCTGACAGCCTTAAAAGGCCCAAGGATCTCAGTATGGATTTGTGATTCAACGATCCTATTCAAAAGATGGAGTAGCCAACGTTGTCCGAACCCACTTCCCTTGACGGCTTGTTTAGCGGTCAAGCTTTATGACAAGATTTGTTAACAATCTTTATGAACGACTATCACCCCGTCTCTTCGTATACTGATGATAAACTCACCATTATTATCAAATTGCGACGATAGGCTCAGAACCACTGGCCTGTGGAGATACTCTTGGAATTTGGTGTATCTCTACCTCCCTCATTAGAAAGAGGATTTCGGAAAACATACGCGAACTGCATTGACATTTATACTGGAGAGTCAGACGGGACGATGGACTGTGGAGAAAAGGAGAAGTGGAACATGCCGAAATGGGCTCCGACCGCAACCAATCCTCAGTATTGAAGACAGCCAGGTTAAGGCCACCTATTGCCCCAGGAAAACATCAACTCGGATCTGAATGTCCTCTGCAAGAGAGGAGAAAGCCGGCAAGACTGTACCACCCCTGATAGAGGATGCATTGGGGATATCATCGATGGGTAAGTATCCGTTCTTCAGTGGCACTAATTCACTCCGCTAAGCTCAATATACTTCTAGGGCGAGTGAGCTCATTGGAGAGCGACAGAACGAGGACCACGACACATGTCTGCAACGACTATTAGCCAAGCTTCACATGGCCCAAAAAAAAATCGGTCGTGGAACCACACTCGATCGCCCTATCAGCTTCCGCTCGAGATCTTAGTCAAAATGCTATCGCTAGTCCTACTAGATTATACCCTCCACCATCCCAGCTATATAAAAAGGCTTCAGATGTTCGCATCCGTGTCACATCAATGGCGGCTACTCATAAACGGGACACCGGTTTTCTGGAAGGTGGTCTCAACCAATCTATCGTTACGGTCTCTCCAACAAGTTCTCTCCAGGTCAAAGAGTCAGCTGTTGGACGTGGTTTACTCTGATCCCGGCGATATCCCGTCAATAAGTTCACTGTCCTCGCTGTTGAACACGTTCACTGATGGCGGTCTTGGACCGTCTTGGACGAGGGGTTATATAGACGGAGGTTGGAAGGCTAGTTCGAAAATCTTGGACATCGATCAACATCTCTATTCCCGCCCTCTGTTACGACCATTACCGGAATGCGCGGTATTCAATTTCAAACAAAGCTATGATCGTAACACCAACCATCGCACAATGAGACAGTGATAAGATTGTTTCCGAGGCTGATAAAGCTACTTAGCACAAGCATGGCAAATGCAACGAGATGTAATTCGTGCATGTGAGCCCAGCTGGGACATCGCTTCCCAGTTGCAGATACACCGTCCAGATGGTTGACACGCTCGTTTCACAGACCACAAAGTTCAGCTGCCTCCCGTACGAAGAAGTTGTTGCGGTGATGATCGTATCGCCCTCGAGCGCCCATCCCGAGAACGTCGCAGTCTTATCGAATGTCAGCTGGCGGTATGAGAAGCCCGTAGTCGGGCCGATGTTCAGATATAGGCCTGTGGTATTGTCCAGGATGGTACCGTTGATGGTAAAGGCCCCATCGCCGGACTCGGGGCCAAGAACTGCAGTTCCAGCTACGATATTGGCGACATGAACAAAATGTGACGTACACCAAAAGCGAGATTGGATTCTCACCGCTGTTCTGGAGATAGAAGTGATATACAGGGTCCTGGTCTGCTCTGATCTCCTGTCCGGTGGTAGTTGTTCCTGTCGTTGTGGAGGCAGGAGCGCTACTGGTAGTAGTTGTGGAGGTAGTAACTGTGCTCAAATGCGTTGAGGTGGTCGTTGTTGAAGTGGTACTCTTCGTGGTCGTTGACGTCGTCAACGCTGTCATATATAGTTATGTTTAACCATTCCTTCGATAGCTTGGCGGCGCTAGGCAACTTACTTGATGCAGGCAAGCACTGCGAGTAAAAGGCATTGAGAACAGTACAGACGTAGGGGCTCACGCACGTCGTGCTACCTGTGAAACCACTAAAACAATCTCAGCTACACCAGCGGCCTATAGTTATCTCTCTCATAGTCACCTGCCACCACATTGGCCGTACTCGGCTACCTGAGCACGAACTCCGATAGAGAGAAGAAGGGCAGCAGCGACGATAGATTTCACCATGGTTGTGAGGAGGGGTAGAAGAGGATGGACACGACTTGAAGGATTTAAATCATGGTCTTTCAAAGCTGCGGTGGCGTATTAAGAACATCTGGCCAAACATCGGCATTGCCACCTCAGATTCTGACAGATCTGCCTAGCCGGTGATCCGTCGGGCCATTGGTTCCACCATCCGTGCGACATTTTGCCTCCCGGTGTTCGCGGACAGTCCATGCAGCGCTGCGGTTGTGCCATAGCAGTAGCATGGTGAGCAGACAAGGGTACTGGGACAGAGGTTCTTAGGTACGGTAAAACCGAGTACTGAACATAAGTCAACAGCGTGGGGACACGTATGTTCGAGGAGAGATTCGGATTGGCGGTTGATCTGTGCCTAAATGATTGAAGTTCTAGCGCAGTTCCTGCATGATATCTCAAACATTCAAGTCAAGACTTAAAAGCACAGTGGTGATGGGAGACGGAAACGGAAAACCCGGAACAAGCGCTTTCATCGCCGGGCTGGGTCGCACAGCGCTGAACCTGGACGACTTCTCCCGTGTTGCTGATGAACTGAACGGCCCATCAGGGTGAAGTGGAGGAAGCTAAAGTTTGAGGCCCACCTATCAGGCTAGATTATCGGTTCTTTAACAACGATGGATCACATAACATTAGATTTTAAGACAAGGATTCACTTCGTCAGAAATCGATGTTGTGCCGATGTTGTGGGGGACGCTACTGATACAGTATGGTAATGGATACTGGAGGTGGTGGACGAGCTGACCGGTTATGTCGCAAGTACCCATTACGCAGGGATCGTTGATGTTGGAGCTGGGTCGCCACCGAACGATCAGTCACTTGGACGGAGAGAATATTCGATAAGCAAGCTTACAAGGCCCTAGCCCAGTCGCCGATTCCAAGCACTGTGAGTAGTAAACAATGATGAAGGTGCATACGTATGGAGGTTCACACTCAGTATCGCCAATGTATCCACTAGAAGAAATCCAGATGGTCGTCAATAACTCTACTGACCCGTCAGAAATCCAACCTTACATGCCACCGCATTGAGAGTAATGGGGGACGACGGCGCGTACACTCGTGAAGAGAAGAAGAGTTGCGAGAGCGATTGATTTAATCATGGTGACGACTACCGGTGACGGTAGACATGACACCTAGGAAGCTACTTATATCTCGAGGTTTTCTGAAAAGGTGCAACCTGCTTTGCAAGAGAACGCGGAACATCTGACAAACTTCGGGAGCGATGTCGCTTCGCGCGATACTTGAGACAACGTCGGCGACCTGCCGGGGGCACCTGGGTCCTCGCGGACGTAAGGATGCTTCTACAGATACGGTCCCAGGTGCAAAGTAGAAGAACTGGTGATGGATATCACTCGCGGGAAAGTGCCCCATTTGTGCGCCGGTCTACATCACCAGCTTCTCTGTCATCGAGGGTATATACGAGAAGTCTCGGTTCGCACGAGAAGCTTACGGTTCCTCGCCGTACTGCCATCTTGTTGACTCATAATCATGGAAGCGTGGTCCGAAGTGTCTCTGATCCTCCTGGGGTTGTGAGAGGTGACCAAATATGTCTTGGTAATAGAGTTGATGGGGGATAGTGTTCCCAGGCAGATAGCCGGCAACATGGCCAAGTCTGGTCGCCCGACCGGCCTGCCAACGTACTAGTAAAGCCAAAATCGGGTAGCCGGCGACTGGGTGGTACATAGTAGAAGACGCTTGAGCTTATATCCGCAATATTTACCTAGGCTCTCTGTAGTCGACCGGGAAAAGGGCCATGTACAACCCTGCGTTCAACAGTATCATAATTATTACGTCGATTTTATCGGCAGATACATCATTTAGCTCCACACAGAGAGCAGTAAGATAAGCGTTCATCATCTTCTCCAGCTCTTTCACTATGTTTCCATTGCAATCCCCTTATAACAGAACTCATGCCAGCCACATGTCTTCACCAACTGCTCTGAGTAAAAAGACCCGCAACACCAACTCACCAGTCAGCGAATTCGCCCCTTGTCTGCTACAGCATGCCCTTCCCTAGGCTCAATCGCACCCGTGAGAATTCTTTAGGGGTGTGCGGGTGCATATATTTCAGATGATATGGTGATGTAAATGTACGACTACAAATTAGTACTGCTGGCTTACAACAAATTACATGACTGAGCTGGTAGTTGAGTTGGATTGAGCCACAAGCCACCCAGTTTCGGTCAGGTCAGAGCCGGGCCGGGTCGTGATTTAGCGGCAGCATCAGATGGGCGCACGAATAGAAATAGCATGACATATAAGGGAAATAGTAAAGCGAGAGTCAAGGTCAGGAATGAGTCTGAAGATGGTGTGATTACAATTTGATTCATCAGATTACCTAGATCATCGTTTTGGCAATAGGCCTGCGGTTTTGTGCTAGCAGCTCTTGGATGTATGGTTCTCCTCCTGAGACCCTGAGGGCCTTCAGGAATAATTATGACGTCTGTTGTGGCTGAGTAAAAGTTCGGATCACGCCCGGAAGCATCAACACACAACCAGACCCTAGCAAATGCGGTGTGGTTTCTGGCTGGAGCCTGGCTCTCTGGATTGATCACACATGTATACTCAAGGTTGGGATTGGTGGCTGATCACGCGCAATTGACCCTGACAGCGATAACTGAGCATGTCAAGAAATGGTGGATAGTGTCCGATTGAATGTAGGGCATGGACCTATATTTCCAGGCTGGGCCGCATGACCTCTCATATGGGTCTTGTTGAGGCGGCTGAGTCCGAGGGTTCGTACGGGGGCGGGACGGATAGCCAATCCTACGACGGCAATGCTCCATGGCGGGAAGCCCCGAAGTGCTTCGTGAAGATTTGGTAGTTATTCTGGTTACAACAAGGACCTAGGGATTGTGGAAGTGGTGGTATTAACTTGTTTACATCGAGGATGGCTTGTGTCCCGTTCAGGTTGTTGTCGTAGATGAGATGATGGATGATGTCGCTGAGACAGTAGGGTAATGGGTACTAGAGGTGGTGGACGAGCTAATTGGTTGTGTCGCTGAGACCGTTGGATAATGGGTGCTTGAGGTCGTCGATATCGATGAAGCTGGGTCGCCACCAAATGATCAGTCACATGGACAGAAAATTATAGTAATTTCAACAAACTTACTTGACACTCCAGAGGGCGGCAAGCATTGCGAGTAATAATCGATAATGTAGGTGCATACGAACGGGGGGGTACACTCAGTATCGCCGGTAAATCCACTACAGGAAACGAGCCGAGCTGGTCGTGAGTAACTCTACTGCTTTGTCCAAAAATCCAACCTTACAGGCCACCACATTGATAGTAATTGGCGACTAAGGCGTGTACGCTTGTGAAGGCAAGAAGGGCGGCGAGAGCGATTGGTTTAAACATGGTGGCGGCAAGAGGTGGTAATAAGATGGACACATGTGATGAGTTATTTATATGTGGAGGCTTTCTGAAAGGGCATAGCCTGCTTGCCAAGAGAACGCAGAACATCTGGCAAACTTCGGGAGTGCTGTGGTTTCGCGCGATGTTTGAGACAACGTCGGCGGTCCGCCGGGGCAGATGGGTCCTGGCAGACGCGGGGATGCTTCTACACGAGCGGTCACGAGTTGGATCCATTCAAAAGAGAAGGGCTGGTGATGGGTATAATTCGCAGAAAAGTGCCCTATGTGTACGTCGGTCTACCTCACTAGCTTCCTTGTAATCGAGGACATGTACAAGAAGTCTCAGTTCGGAAGCATACGGCCCCTCGTTGTGCTCTTGGCGCACGAACTGCGCAGTTGATTACAAAACAAGACCAATCCGTTAGCCACCGTGTTGACTCATATTGGTAGAAGCGTGGTTTGAAATATGTCTCTGATCTTTCTGAATGGGGAGAGGTGACCGGCTATACATCTTGGTAATAGAGGGTCGGCGGCGTAGCAAGAAGTTCTAAACGAGTTCCAGCCCCATTTGTACAACAGTTGACTTCCTCGCTTCTCTGCTATCGAGGGAACCCTCAACTCGGTTGATCAAAAAGCGTGCGAATTTTTGGGCCGTGCTCATGGCGCCCGAACCCACAGTTGAGCATCACGAAGCAACTCGACAGGCGAGCACAACCAGATTCGACGCTTAAGGGTGTACGCGCAGGCTGAGGGAGCGAGGGCCAACTGTTCGTATTAGCAAAAGATGCAGGGGAAAATGCTAAGGCAATGAAATCGAGCTGTATGGCTGTATGACAAGCAGATACTGGCAGTTGGAAGAAACGATAGGGTACAATTCAGACAACATAAATCAAGGGGGGTACACTGAAGAGAGTGGGTCGATTGTGAGACCAAACGAGATCAATTTCAGTTGCTGTAACTATTTGCGGTTGTTTGGTGGATTGATTTCCCTGGAATAATCGAGAATGTAAATAGGACGACTCCAACCTGATGCTTCCATGTCATGGCTGGGCAGAGGTTTTGGTTGTGCCCGAAGCATTGACATGCGATTATATCTTAGCAAAGCTGTCACAATTTCCATTTGGGGTTGCTTTATAACGCAAGCGCTTGCTTTCTGGATTGTTCGCGAGAGGCGCGCATATCTCTCTCAAGGATCAGAGCTAGTGGTTGATCGAAACGCCTTTAATGCTCCCGTATCGATATTTTGAACACGAAGGCGTCAACAAAAACGGTAGTCTGATTGAACGTCAAGCTAGGTCATGCATCGATTTTCTTACAATGGCAATACCACCAAGCCTATGTCATTTCGAAAATCTGTGATGTAAACCCTCGTGGAAGTAGTCTCAATCTGTTGGTGTCGAAGATAACTCGTCTCTTGTTCACGTCGCTGTTGTGGATGAGGTCGTGGATGAGGCCACCGAGACAGTGGGATAATGTGTACTAGAGGTTGTGGACGAACTGATCGATTGTGTCGCTGATACCGTTGGGTAATGGGTACTTGAGGTCATCGATATCGATGAAGCTGCGTTCCAACGGAATAATCAACCATCTGGAGGGGAAATCACAAGACTCGCGACGGGCTTACTTGACACCTCAGGTGGTGGCAAGCACATCGAGTAGTACGGGTTGATGACGGTGCATACGAAAGGAAAGGTACACTCAGTATCTCCAGTCCATGAACTGTAGCAAACGAGGTTGTTGTGAGTGACTCTACTAACACGTCCAAAACCTAGTCTTACAAGCCGCCGCATTGGTACCAATCGGCGATTGTAGCATGTACCCCCATGGAGAAAAGGAGGGTGGCGAGGGCGATTGATTTAAACATGGCGATGATGGCGGTGATAATAACAGTAAACATATATGATTAGCTGTTTATATGTCCAGACAACACGCCTACCAAGAGGATGCAAAATATCTGGCAAACGTCGGGAAAGTTGAGGCTTCGCGCAATATATCCGACTCAGATTCGGTGACCCACCGGGGGCACTTGGGTCTTGGCAGCCGCGGGGATACTTCCATTGATAACCACACAATGGGTCACGAGTGATATCCATACGGGCGAGAATAAAATATCATTTGCCCTATTTCTGCATTGGTCCGGTTCCCCAGCTTCTCTGTTATCGAGGGAAGTCTAGGCTGGCATGAGAACCATATTCACGCGGTTTTTGTCTGTGCTTTTGGCGCGGAAGCTGGACAACTGAAGCAATCTGTAAGCTGCGTGCATCTGTTGACGTTGATTCCTAAGAGTGGAAGCGCGGGTTGAAGTGATTTTGTAATCCTTGATCTTTTCGAATGACCTAGAAGAATCAGTTGTATGGTTATTTCCCTCGAACGCCACAGATAACATTAATGAATAACTATATGTGACGACTGTAGTCTCTCCAGGGCCGATGATGGAGGTCGATACCTGGCGTGCTCGCTTCACAGACGTCAAGCCGAGTAGAGAGACGCCATGTGCTCTGACACTTGGAGAAATCAACGATTGAGACGTGTACAATTGCGGGATGGGACGGGGTCAAGGGACTTACCGCTTGATGTCGAGTTCTCTACGACGATCATTGCCTCGACAACATTCTCGCTGAGTTCGGTCGCGACGGAGGCGTTCTCCCCTGGTTCGAACGGAGGGGCGCCTAATGAATTCACAAGCACCGGAAGAGAGAAGCATACCAAAGCGGAGCAGTAGAGGATATGTGTGTCAGTCATAGGAAAGGCCATCCGGGCAGAATACAGGACACTTACCAGGTAGCACCGAAGCGTTTTCGCCGCTAAGGGTAATACTCCCGGCTCCGGGTACAGCGGCGCTGAGTTTGCTTGGCATCTTTTTCGACCCCGCTTGGCATCTTTTCAAGCCCTCCCTGGTATCATTTTCAATTCTTGCACGCATCTATTTTCAACATTATCTGTTCGACTTTGTCATTCCGTTTGTCTCCTGCCCGTATGGCCCTACATATTTGTTGACAGGGTACTGATATCTTTTTACAATATTTTTGGTGGGAAAGCTATTCATGAGTACGAGAAATCTGATAAAATAATACCAGTACCCTGCCAACAACTACGTAGGGCCTTACGGGCAGGAGACAAACAGAATGACAAAGTCGAGCAAATAATGTTGGAAATAGATGCGTGCAAGAATTGAAAATGATACCAGGGAGGGCTTGAAAAGATGCCAAGCGGGGTCGAAAAAAAGATGCCAAGCAAACTCGAAAAAGATGCGAAAAACTTTTGTTGAAGGGGAGCCGCTCAGGGTGCGGACACGAAACGCAAATTCAAAACACGTGCCCAAGAGGTATATTTCTGGTACTTTATGGCCTCATTATTTACAGCCCCAAAGTAAAGCCAACAATGTCCAACATTTCTACTTCCTATTCAGGGCTCAAAATGGATGACATAACGTCGCTGACAAACTCGTTCCTATATGCGTCATGTGTCGTGAGAAGCACCAACTCAGTCATTGACGCCCACTGTACCCCACCATCGGCAAGATTGTACAAGGAACGCGTGTCCGAGGAAGCCGTGTTATGTGCAGTACATGTAAGTAGGTTATTGTATCTCAACCACATTAGCCTCGGTTTTGGCGCTTTTTGAAATCATCCTTCTCTTCGTTTCTAGCCTCCAATGTCATCAGACGAAGAAATCCATGAGGGCGACTTTCGAGTACTCACTGGACTGACAGACTTGGGAATATCAAAGCGCAAGAAAGTCCCCAGGCAAGTCGATGGCATTGAGACCATATATATTGTTCTAGCAACTGAACGGAAAGTATGATTGGGTAGAGCATGTGATATTTGTCGGAGGAAGAAGATACGTTGCGATGCTCACTCCAAACCTAGTACAGAAAAGTGCAGTCATTGTGCGGCATATAAGCTAGGTGAGTAGGTTTGATTGATTGGGCGCGTCGTTGTGAATGCACTATAATATGACGCTTCGGTATAGATTGTACATTTGCCGCCGGTGCTACAAGGCGATCCCTTCCCAAACCACAAGCGTCAACATGGACACCGAGTGGCCCCAGGCCTCCCAGCGATATGCTCTACAGGTACATCGAAGATTTGGAAGAGAGGATCGACTTACTCGAGAAGCTCTTACGACGCGTAAGTGCTTCCTTCCAGGCGAGTAATACTCAAAAGAACTGACGACTTTATCAGGTCGCGCCGACTGTCAACATTGATACCGAGGTTGGACCTAGCTTTAACATGCAGACATGGCAAGCGGTGAAGGGAAAGTCCCTCTCCTTACATACACTAGTGACACAAGTCGCAACGACATCTTCGACGTTACATGTCTTACCACGCGCCACTGTGTTCACGACGGCTCCAAAAGACCACAGTAGGTTCTCGAGCCCCGCACAACCGAGCATCAGAAGCGATAGCTCTCATGCGCAGGAAGACCTGGAACCTTCGGATGGCGAGATACACCAAACAAGCAACGACGGAACAGTTGGGGACTACGTTGAGAACGCGTTGGAAAAATTGAGCCTAGGGGATACGGAAGGGGGAAAATTTATGGGCAAGGCATGCGAGTTTTTCATTAGGTCATGGAATTGGGCCGCTGATTTCGCCTTTATACGTAGTCTTCTGGGGTATCCTTGGTCCGAACTGCGCTTGCCTTAAAGGAGACTGTATCAGGAAACGCAAAGAAGATTCACGACGCATGCAAATATGTAGAGGGTGCTTCACGGCCAAAGTTCTGGAAGGCCAGTCCCGTAAGCTCTTTCGAGTAAAGCATCCAGCCTTGAAGCCCGCGCTCACATGTTGATATTCTTTTGAAGTGGGAATGGATGGCTGCCCCATCACCTGCTATTGAGAGTCTCCGATTCCCCCCACCCGATCTCGCCAGAACTCTCATTGATCGTTGCTTCGACGAAGTTATCCCCCTCATGCCTGTAGTCCATCGCCCATCGTTTGAGAAACAGTATGCAGAAGAGAAACACAGAACTGACCTCGACTTCGCTCGGCTTCTTCTTGTGGTATGCTCTGTCGGCGCCCGTACATGCAAAGATGCGAGGGTATGCTTAACATCGCCGGAAGGAGAGGTTGAATGGAACTCGGCGGGCTGGATTTACTTCACGCAGGTGCATCAGATGACAAGTACGTTCATGCGAATCTACTCGACAGGTCGGTCCCACTGACATCATCATATCCATAGAGCCCATCCTTGACTCAACGAAGTTAGTAGACCTGCAGATTATGGCTCTATCTGCCACATATCTTGAAGGGGCCGCGGCGTCTTCCGGCGCATGGATTATTAATGGAATTGGCCTGAGGTTCGCGGAAGATATCGGTGCCCATCGAGAGGCGGTTTACACTTCCACACATGCATTTGACAACCAGATATGGAAGCGTACTTTCTGGTGCTTGGTTCAGAAGGACAGAGAGATCAGCATCAGTGCGTCAGATCGCCACACTCCCAGCGATATGTAGCTTTGAATATTTCATTCCCCACAGGCCTTGGTCGTCCAATCTGTGTCAATGATGAGGAGTGAGCGGATCATCAGGTCTCAAATCGACACTCTTTGACTCATCCATGCCTCTCTCATAGCATCGACGTACAATTGCCGTTGGAAGTCGACGACAACGGATGGGACGAAACCAAACAAGCATGGGTGCAACCTGTCGGGAAAGTGAGTCTGCGGAACTACAAAACTACCTGGGATTCACTAACACGACAACGGCAGCCCTCACAATTAGCATTCCTTGTCCAGCAATCGAAGCTGACGAGCATACTGGCCAACTGTATGAAGACAGTCTACTGCATTAACAAGTCAAAGGTTCGTCTTGGCTTTGTTGGAACAGGGTGGGAGCAAGACAAAGGTGATCGTCAAACCTTCCGGATTGTTGTATCCTTCCGCTGCTTGACCGGACACGATTGAAAGTTTCTGAACTAGACAGTGCACTAAATGAGTGGCAAGAGGCACTACCCGACCATCGTGAGCCGTTACCCCGTCGTCACTCCAATTCTTCGATGCGTACCGCTGATTTTTTGGATCCCTTTCTAGTTAGGTGGGATCCGCATATGGGCCCAACCTTCTATCAGCAAGCAGCCACCCTACGAATTACGTTCTATTACATTCAGATCAATATCCACCGCCCATTCATCCAACTCTCGTCGTCGTCAAGACGGGCTCTATCACTACCATCACTGGCGGTCTGCACCAATGCCGCGCGGTCGACCGCACATATTCTTGAAACCACTATGGAGATGCCTTCATCGCCGGTGTTTGTGTCAGCATCTTTTCTTTCTGGAGTCGTGTTGATGATTAGCATCTGGGAGGGCCGGAGGAGTGGGTTGAACGTCGATATGTCCAGACAGATCGCGGGTGTCCAGGCATGTACGCGCTATTTGAAGAGGTGGGAGGACAGGTAAGACCCTTGGGATTCATAACTAAGAATTTCTCTAACAAGATATGACGTAATAGGTACTATCTATCTGGTCGGTTGTAGTGAGTAATGTCTCAGGTACCGATGATGGGTTTCACTAAGGTTCTTGGGTTCTCAGTGATGTTTTGCGGCAAACTGCATCCATTGGCGACGTGCCACTACCCGGGTCACCGCATTCAAATACGCCCGGCAAAACTACTAAACGCCGCCGTGAGGATGACTCTCCTGGGCATGATATCCCGCCTGAATTGAGTCAATCAACCACTGGCGGCCCCTCCCCAAGTCTTACTACGCCATACACCACAGGTTTCTCGAATAAAGCGCAACCTCAATTTACCGCAAGGAGCGTTGATACTTCACAACACACCCAGGCATCTACCGACTTGGCGAACCTGAACAAGGCGGTGTCCCCGACGGGCGGTCTTGATGTCTTTACGCTGCACCCGCTGCCTTTGAATCCATGGCCCCCTCAATCCTTGGGCGATGGTAGCGAACCTCCACCTGTTCTCACATCAACCTGGAAGAGTTTTCCCATCTCTGGATCAAGTGTCTCCGGGTTCGGTGTAGGCTTCCAAGGACTCCCAGGATACGGCAGGCAGGAGGTGGACTGGCAAGAACTTCTGGGACCGCTTGTCCCAGACGAAATGGACAATACTTCGAGTCTGCAGCCTGAACACTGGAACGGCGGCCCTGTAAATCAGTGCGTCATCCGTACACTATGACAGCTGTTCATTGCTCACCAATCGCGCTTTATTTCCTCTTTCGTTCAGGTGGGATTGGCTAAATGAAGTTCCAGATGTACTCCCAACGTCATCTCACCCTCTGCAGCAGGCTGGGCGACCCTCGACACCAAACGGTTCTAGACGGTACTATGAGAACACGGAGGACCCCAAATTGAATTAACATCATTTTCGGTAAGGCTTCGCATTTCTATTTAATTCAACAGGATAAGATCATGTGCGGTTAAGACTAGGTTGTTTTCTTGTACCCCAACTTCGGACTTCAGTTCCTTCTCATCCCATCTTAGGGTTTCCGAGAGGCTCTGATACCGACAATCTCCTTGACTTTTTCTCATGTCTCCAAATCCATCAACGCATCACACTGCAAAATCCCCGGGCGTTCCAGCGCCACAACCTTCCTATGCGTAGTTTCTTTGCCGTCGCGAGAAGCCTCTTTGCGAACTCGCACCATTTTAAGCATTAACTTGGGATCGTCACTCATGAATTTAGTGGTACGCAGAGTAGTCTTGAGCCTAGGGAACAGCCATTCGTAAACTTTGGAGAGTTCGGCAAAAGATTGTCAAGTTGAAACGGTTTACCGCATCAAACCACAGGAGTGTAATAAAGTCGATGTATGGTATCATTGATATCGACAAACCATCAAAGGAGGGTTGTGGTGTGTGATTTATATGGGAATCTACGCAGTTGAGTGTCACCGGAAGTGTGCACCATATTGTGACAAGAAAGGGGCCACCCAAACGAGATCCTGGGGTTGGAAGGGCTTTATGAATTCGGGAGCGGTTGACTCGTTGGGCTGTACGAAAGACTCGACATCCCTTAGTAGCCTAGTGCCTAGATTAGATATATATGTAGGTAACCAGCTCCGTCATAGCAGAGTTATAATGTAAAGAGATAATATACTGCTGACCCACTCGAACTGCTCACTCTTATACGGATCTTGCTCTTTGTGGCATCTTTCATATTCCACTTCCTTCCATAGCAATGTCGTTTGGCCTTGTTAGTCTTTGTAGAGTCAACTAGAATTTTTTGCCCTCGTTCTATAAGTCAGCTATAATTCCTCGGATGAACCTCGCCTATTTTGGGCTCCTTATGAGTCGGTCCGAACGGGTCCCGGCTTGAATAGAACGTTACATGCGCGTTGCGACCGTGAGTGCCCGTGCCCCTGACTCCCCTGACGGTGCAGGCTATTGTAAATCTGTCCACCACCACTGCCGCCGCTCGCACCACACGCCGATTGGCTCTTTAGGCTTCATCGCAGCTTGAAGCACTTGCAGTCCTAGAGTACCCCTGTGCGACACTTGAAGCACACACCACTACCCAAGCCGACATGCCGAAGGTGCGTGTCGTTTGACTAGGGCCGTAGGGCAAAGGCTAACCCCTTGCCGCCTTCACTTCGCATTTTAGAATAAGGGAAAGGTATGCAATAAACGCTGTTATGATATGGGAGGATGGGCTTTGGAACTCATGATCAAAAATCGCTTTTGGGATCCTGATCGTATAGGGAGGAAAGAATAGGCGGAGAGGGAAGAATGAGAATGACGATGATAAACGAGAGTTGGTCTTTAGGGAAGATGGACAAGGTGCGTTCCTCTATCTATACTTTCTTCGTTTGGGTCCTGGTTGTTGACCGAAAATCGATGGATCGTGTTGGGGTTTTTCTAATATAGAATACGCTCAAGTGACGAAGATGCTTGGGAATGGTCGGATCGAGGCGCAATGTTTCGACGGCGAGAAGCGGATAGCGCACATTCGAGGCAAGATGCGCAAAAAGGTTAGGGTCCTAGACTGAAGTCCAGAATAAACTCTGAACTGACAGTCGATCGCTCCTTACTGCTCAGGTTTGGATCAACCAGGGGGACATCGTCCTCTTATCCCTACGCGACTTCCAAGACGATAAAGCGGATGTAATCGTCAAGTATACGGCGGATGAGGCGAGGAACTTGAAGGCGTATGGGGAGTTGCCCGAACATGCCAAGATCAACGAGACGGAGACGTTTGGTGAGGAAGATGGAGAGTGTACCTTCGACTTTGGGGAGGATGGGGATATCGATGTGGACGATATCTGAGAGGGTTCTTCTTGGCATCTGGTTCTGTCTCTTGGTGGGAGCCGCACGCCCCTTCTCGTACTAGATACGAAGGGGCTTACCGCACTTTGATTGCTTTCTTGGTTGTCTTCATTTCCTTGCATCATTTCTCGTTCACAAGTATTCATAGTACACTCAAAGCTTTGATATTCCATGAGCAATGTTGCAGCAATTTATGGTTAATGGTAAATCGACGGACTTGTCAATTCTCCCCTGGTGGAGCTGTCCCGCTCTTCATGAGCAGCCGAACCGTACCCATGTCGGGCACAACACCACGCGCCTTTAAAAGGTCCACGACTTCCCGCGCCCCACACTTAACCGCGATATTGAGGAGTCCTTGATCGTCACGAAGATTGCCTCGCTCGACGCGTTTCAGGAGCATTGCGGCAAGCTTAAAGTTCTTCTGACCTGTGGGAGTACTTTTGGTGAACAAAGAGGGTAGAGGAGTAGACGCGAGCTGGGATCAACGGCTCACCCAATGCAATCCTAATGGGAAGGTTGCCTTTACAGGTAGGACGCGCACCATTCATTAGAAGGAGTGTTACTACATCCATCCTTTGGATGCTGACCGCCTTCGTTAGGGCGTACCCCTCGTTAGAGTTGGCATCCGCCGCCCATAGTGTGACGACACATCGGTATGGGGTATACAACACCTCATCCTCATCCTCTTCGCGTCCCGAAACCTCACGAGCAAGATCACAACCATCGCCAAGCACGTCATCGGTATCGATAATGATCTTCCTCTTGGTGAACCCAGAGTATATGAGAGTTCTTGGTGTAAAGAGATATTTGAGGAGCGGTAGCACATCGTCTGCCGCTGCTAACGACCCCAGTTCCGCAGCATTCAATTTCCTTGAGAGCCGTTTTGGAAGCTGGATGCCTCGAACGGTGATGTCACCCAGAGAGGAAGGGAGTGGTTTGTGCGCTTTTTCAAGTATCTTGAATACTTCCAAGTTGCATATGCCGAATCGAAGCCAGCAGGAGATGGTTGGCGTCCAAGAGCAAGACATGTGACGATAATTGACGATGAGCTCCGTCGACGCTAGGATGAATTGGGCTCGATAATGCGGCGTGGTTGAGCGAAAGATGGTGTAGATGTGACGGGACGTGTAAGGGAAAGTTGGGGATAGCGAGAGGAGTTGTATCTCGTACAGCAACTGGGTTGGTTTTCATGATGAATGAGAGGTCTGGCAGGTGAATGAAATCTTCAACAGCGCGTTTTCACGCACTTCAGCAGGTAGATCATGCAAGGTGGCGGTATATTGGATGATCACTGGGGCGGGCGTGGGTCTGTGTGGTGCAGGGCGTACAGGGGTTTGAATTGACTCTGTATTGGCATTGCGGGTTGAGGAGCGGGTTTGAATCCTGGTTCTCTTAGGAGATGGCGCCACAGAGGATCCCGCCTCTGCTGTACGTGTGCGCTTCATGATTGTTGAACGATAGCGACAACGGTGAAAGGAAAATGAATGAGAATGGGATGGCGTTTGAACATGTCACTTTCCCACCACATCCGGAGCTATCCTAACAACGACAACGCTACGCTCGATGACAGGGCCTCGTATCTGGCCGTCCCAGTGAAGATGGATGTTCTGATACATGTTCCAACGACTTGGTCATTGAAACTGGCTCCCGCTGGCGACGAATCGAACCGGCCGCCGTTGCGTGATCCAGCTCCACGATTATCTGATCCCCTTTCTGCCGTACGGTCTGATCTACACCAGTCACGTGTGGAAGCATTTTGGAACTTCTGACAATTGACCTTCTTCGGACTTTGTACATGTGACGACACTATGGTGCAGCATCTCAACTTAACGTCATATATCAGGTTCTTCACAACGTCACGACCTGTAGATCTCCTCAACTTCGTGAATGAAATGAATGTGTTTCAGGCGCGCCTGTTTGAGGTGTGTTCGCTAGTTGTACTGCATCGTTGTTATTGACCGTTTGAAGTGCGCTCAACCAAGCCGAGTCGGAAGCGCAGTCCTGTGAAATCTCAACACCACTCCATGATGCAGAATTTAAGGGTCGAAACACCCAAAAATACTTTTTGCCTTTGACGTCATGATGGTGCCTTGGGTCGGGGTGCGTGGAGAGGGATCTGGTGACATTGCTATATTCGATGACGCCACAGCTCAGAGGATCCTTATAATGAGCGTCGCTGTCCACAATCTAGCCCCACATTCAAAGCATACAGTACGTTATATCTTCCCTTCGCACCATCGCCCAGCTTGCCTGACCTCAATCCGCAATAGAAGTAGCATCTTCATCTCCACAGCATATCCTATATAATACACCATGTCCCAATCATATCAACAACAGCCATTGGACAATACTAATACCGTCGGACTCGGTGCGTGTCCAGCTCACTTTGTAGAACGGTGCTATCGTTCCCTTCATTTGACCATGATCTTTCCCTATCTTCGATAGGCCGCAACTCGCAAGAGCCGACGCTCGGAGACACTGGCTACGGCAATACTACCGGCGTCCAGAACTCGACTGGAACTGGCTACGGAAACACCGGATTGACGGGCCAGCACAAGACAGCTGGGGCTGGCTATGGTACGTATTGTTTGACTAACGCCAATACCGCGTACATCAGTACTCATATCCAAGATATTTCACGCAGGCACCGGTGCCGGGGTCGGGAATGACACTTACAACAATAATGCGGGAACTGGAGTCGGTATGTGAACGACCAGCAATGGGACATATACCTATGCGGTCCTGACATACTACTTGGCATTTAGGAGTACCGAATGTACCCGCTCAGCAAGGGCCATACGGCGCGGGGACCGGAGCAGAGATTCGGAAAAACGACGGCATCGCCAAGCCTATCGACTGGGAAGCTATCAACGCCGGAAGGGGCGGCCGAGCTGGAGAGCAGTTCGGTCTCACTGGACGAGCCGGTGCCGGTGGAGGCATCGGGCATCCCATGAACGAAGACTTGACCGCTCTCAACGAGCCCGGTCTAACTCCTGGCGCTCATGTCCTCCCTGGTCAACACGCGAACTTAGATGCAGGTGCCGGGTGAGCCCCAGATTTATAGAGGGTATCTATTCGACCGATTCTCATGTTCTATTGCATCTCCCTCAGTGGTTTCGGAACCCAGGGGCAACACAGGCATGATCACGATCACCACCACGCTGGCCGAGATGCTGCGCTCGGTGGCGCTGGGGTAGCTGGCCTCGAGCACGAGCGTCACAAGCACGATCACCGACATCGCGATGGCCGGGATGACCAAAGCATCCAAGGCGGCAACTACGATAACAACAACAACAATAGCCACCTTGGTCGGGACGCCGCCATCGGTGGCGTTGGTGCGGCAGGCCTGGAACACGAGCATCGCAAGCATGAACACGAACGTCGCGATGGTGATTACGCGCAAGGCGGCAACTTCGATAACAACAGCAGCCACTTTGGTCGAGACGCTGCCGTCGGCGGTGTTGGCGCTGCGGGCTTCGAGCACGAGCATCGCAAGCACGAGCATGAACGTCGCGATGGCGACTATGCGCAGGGCGGCAACTTCGACAATAGCAATAACAACAACAGCCATCTCGGCCGGGACGCTGCTCTTGGGGGCGTTGGTGCTGCAGGTTTAGAGCACGAGCACCGCAAGCATGAGCACGAACGTCGCGATGGAGACTATGCGCAAGGTGGTAACTTCGACAATAGTAACAACAACAACGTCGGCCGCCACGGCGCTGAGGCGGGTGCGTTGGCTGGAGGCGTTGGTGGTCACCACGACGGCCATACCGGTCGCGACGCCGCACTTGGTGTAGGAGCTGGTGGTATTGCCGGTCACGAATATCGCGAGCATGAGCAGAATACGACTGCGAACACTAATAATAACGACAATGGGCAGAAGCCTGGTATCATGCAGAAGATCAAAAGTGAGATCGAGCATTTCTCTTCTCCTTTCGAGGGCAAGGTATTGATACTTCGGTATTAAAATAGACGTGTTGAAGCCGAATCATAACGCCAACGACCCTGCGAATCAAGATTCATACGATACTACTTCCGGTGGCGCCGATCACACGACTGTCACTCGGGGTACTGGACTCGGTCCAACCAACGTTGGCCCTGGTGCACCTAATTACTGAGCATCCAAATCCCTCGTTTCTATATGTCTATCTGTAGTTCTAATGTAATACCCCTGAATATGTATAACCAAATTTGAATATAAGGAATCCTCCGCTCTTTCACTTGCGCGCAAGTAAGACCCTGAGTGACGGACAAGCGTTCACGGTTTCATTTCCACTAATCTTGATATTGACCATTTCAGCTTGAGCAGCAATGTCGGCATCTCCGGTGAAAATGTGAGTGTCTACCTCTTCCTTTTAGTATTGCGAACCACTGAACAATTAATTTCTGAACAGTCTAGCGGTCGGGGCGGCCAAAGGGGCCATCGCCACCTTATTCTCCAAAGTGAAGACTATGAACGCGAAACATGGGCCGTTCGAGCTCCTACTATGTACAGGAGACTTCTTTGGACCGCTCGATCAGGTGGAAAGCAACGAAGACATTAGTCAACTACTTCTTGGAAAGTTAGAAGGTGTGCCCCCGTGTTCCCCGTCTCTCGAGCCCAGGCAAGCTTCAATAGTATGCTGATCGGTTCTAGTGCCCATGACGACCTACATTATGCAGGGAGATTGCCCACTTCCAACTAGCGTCATTAATAAGGTCGCACAGACTGGGGGTCAAATATGTAGCAATGTGCTGGTTGTAGGTGAGTGAGGATGCATTTGGCGCTTGCTCCACCCATGACACTCAAAAAACCTACCTCGTGCAGGAAAGACCAATGTTCTTAGGACTTCACAAGGATTACGGATAGCTTGGTTAGGAGGAGTCTACGACAAGGCGACCTACGATACACCCACCTCCAGCGACATTGTGCCTCACTCTCAAGCCTACCTGACGAGCGACGACGTCACGAACTTCCTGGCCAAACCTATCCCATCCGGCCAACACGTCCCATTCAATGTCGACCCATCGACTTCAAAGTCTGAAAACCATGTCGACATCCTCTTGACGCACGAATGGCCTATCGGCATCACGCAACATTGTACCACCACCTTACCATCCGTCGACGCTGCGGGCTGGGGCGCGCCACCTTTACAGGCCGCCGTCACCAAGCTCAAACCTCGCTATCACTTCGCATCCGGTGGCGGGAACCCTCCACTCTTCTGGGAACGTCAGCCGTTCGTGTGGGAAGAGGATAATGGCAATAGACGTATCGCGCGGTTCGTCAGCCTTGGTGCGTTTGGAGCGCCAGAGCCAGAGCCAGGTCAAAAGAAGGAGCGGGTAAGCTTTAAGAAGCACTCGTTCTCGTTAATATCGCTTAGCGCTAAACCCAGCATTCATACTCCAGTGGTTCTATGCCTTTAGCATTGTGCCTGAAGGTGCACCCGGAGTGTCGCAACCGCGTCCGCCCAACGCGACGGCTTCTCCGTTCTCGAGTCACGCCACTCAGAAGCGGGCCTTTGAGGCAGGACCTGACGAGAATTACCTCTGGGGAAACCAAGCTAAGAAGCCACGTCGTGACGGTGCGCAGAATCCCTCATCCCTCTAAACTTCTCTGGAGATTTAAACCTGACTTGGTAATGCAGAAGGGGGACGACCACCAGCCGGATACGTTTGTAAAATCTGTCAATCCACAGAAGTCAGTGTACCGGAACATTCATTCAAGGCGTGAGCTGATGGTCAATTCGTAGCACTACATCAAGGAGTGCCCACAGCGGACGGAAAAGAAGCGTATACCTGATGGATACACATGCAAAATATGCAGCTCCACAGAAGTCAGTTACCTGCCATCGATTTCATTACAAACAGTACTAACAACTTTGCCGCCCTTAGCACATGATTTCTGACTGTCCACGTCGTGATGATACGGAGAACAAGCCTCCAGAGGGTTACGTTTGCAAGATCTGTGACAAGCCTGGGGTATGTTGCTGGTGACACCCGGCTGCTATTCCGCCCATTATGCTGACCTTTTATTCGATGCCCCATCTATCTTCGCTAGCACTTTGTGCGTCACTGCCCTGATAAGGTTGCGTATGGTGATTCTGGAGGAAAGAAGCCGCCACCGGGATATGTGTGCCGTGCGTGCGCAAGTGAAGGGCACTACATCAAGGACTGTCCATCTGCAGCCGCCCGCCCCCAGAAAGGCGATAGGTCCAATCAGAAGAAGGAGATAGCCCGTAAGTCCCGCACTCGCTCGCTAATTATTACCGTTAGCACTCATTTCGTACCCCATCATCGCTATACAGCTGGAGATTGTTGGTTCTGCTTGTCGAACCCACGCGTAACGTATGTATGGAGCGTATCACGGATGTTGACCAGCGCATTCTTACATGCACTGTTATAACGTAGGAAGCACCTCATTGTCTCCATCGGAGGAGAATGTTACGTAACCTTACCAAAGGGCCAATTGCCTCCAACGAGCCCAGGAACAACTTCAGGCGTCCCAGGCGGCGGCCATGTCCTCATCATCCCAATCTCCCACTACCCAACTCTCCAAGCTGTTCCTGCAGAGCTTGCCATCCCTGTAATCTCGGAGATCGAGCGATACAAGTCTGCCCTGCGGGGTGTATATGCGAAATATGGGTGCGTTGCGGTAGCCCTGGAAGTTGCGCGGCTGTCAGGAAGGGGTGGGCACGCGCACATCCAGGTCATTCCTGTGCCAGAGACTTTAGCGGACCAGGTCGAGCAGCAATTCCTCAAAGACGGGAAAGCTGCAGGCTTGGGATGGGAGGATGACGCTGATGCAGCACTGGAGCACGCTGCGAAGACGAATGGGAATTATTTCAAGGTGGATCTGCCGGACGGCAAGAAGATGGTGCATGTGATGAAGCCCGGTCAACCTTTTAGCCTTCAGTTTGGAAGGTCAGTCGTGATGCACCGTGGTGTGGTTCGGTGCGAGACTGTACAATGACGTTTCTGGCATATTTAGGACCACCGTCGCGAACCTGCTCGGCTTACAAGATCGGGGTGATTGGAAGGCGTGCAATCAGACGGAGGCGGAGGAGAAGGCTGACGCGACAGCCTTCAAAAAGGCGTTTGCCCCATTCGATTCCGGGGCCTAACTACTTGAATCGATGCCTTGTAGATAGATCTCGATCCCTGTTACGCGCATCTACTAGTGATAATATCCTTCCGATGTTTTTCATACGCCTGTCAGCCGCACCCCGCAACCTCTTCAACTGTGAACCCAGGCGCTCCCAAGACATGCGAGATCACTCTGGTCCATCCCTTATCATGCACCATCCATCCATCTCCGTCCTACACAATCATGGGAGCTCTACCTTTCTGTGCAGAGCAGCGAGCCCCCCGAGCTTCCACCACATCCCCTTCGACAAATCCCTAAAACTACTCCAGGACGCGATGGATGCTCGCACACGTCTGATGGCAATTGCTTCGCGCTCCCGTGTCTCCGGTGACAATGGCCTATAGGACGGTCTTGCCTCCAGAATTTGACTGATCCGTAGTAGTGACTCCTCGAGTGCCACGTCAAGCTTGGCGGCGGCGGCGGAGTATGGCCTCCTTTCGAACGCGTAGGCGACATACTGCAGTAATGGTGTCTTGGTGAGCTGTCGAGGCTTCAGAAAGTGCTTGATGCAGTGCGCTACCGCTTCGAGCATCGTGTCGGATATCCAATCGTCACGGCAGCCGTCCATCCCTCGAGAGCCAACAGCTGCACCCCAAACCGTTAGAGCCAGTTGCCCTAAACTGTCTAAGGTATTGACGGCATCCCTTCCGCCTCCTTCCTCCCCAGGGATGCAAGCGGCGACAATCGTTGGGTACACTCCTAGTAAGTCAGCCTCTACCAATTGATCCGCCCAGGGTAAAATGCTCCAGTCGCTCGCTCGAACGATATAGGACATCCACCAAAAGCTTAAGCACGCATCATTGTCTATGAGACCTAACCTGGATTGAACGCGCAGCCAGCTCAGGAAGGCAGGCCAGAGTTCCGCCTCGAAGAGTAAGGATGCGATTGACGTTCCTGTCCCTTTGGTCATCTCCTGAAGACAAGATCCGGCGACGACATCCCCGCTTCTTCCCGCTTCTGCTCCCGCATCTTCCTCGATCAAGATGGCCGTTAGGAGGTTGCTGGCGATCTTGTAGAACACCTTCGCGGACTCTGACGAAGTTGCTCTCAATCCCCGAGCTAGGATCTTGAAGAGTGAAGGATGCTCCTCAATGAGCTTGATAGTTCCACGTTCACGGAAAAGTCCAGGGTCGAGTCTGGGGTCGTTTCGGTTCAGTTCATGAAGTACGCGGTGAACCAGTTGCATGGCTACTTCGCGATCGGCATCCGACTCTCCGGCCAGATCCAGAACGCCTTGAACGAAGTAAAAGTCGTGGTGTACAAGCCATAGGTGGTACATATCATCTGGCAGAATGAGCGTGTCCAGACACACCACGATCCGTCTCTGCAGCTTAACTAGAGTGAAATCGTCGACCACTGGATCCGTGCGTTTGTATGCCTCGGCGATTGAACTCGACGGATTGCGCGTAGATCGTGCGTCCAGTGTTAATCGAGCTCGCGCGACCGCCGAAGATGTTTGTAGTAGTGTCAATACCAGATCATTTGCCGTTTCACGGGAAAGCATCACTTCGACACCGTCCTTTGACTGCCTGCCCCACCGCGTGTCATGGAGCTTCCACGACGATATATGTTGCTGGTAATGTTTGAGGAAAGATACGAGGTATTGGCTCTCATATGAAGCAGGCGTCTCTGGGCGCTGCACCAGGCCTTGAAATTCCCGTAGTGCTCGTATAGCGTTCATGGCTAGATCGTTCAGTGAGACGCTATCGAGCACTATTAGCAGCTGACGATACGTTCTAATGGACTGACTGACCTGTGACGTGCTTCCCAGCCTGCCGCAACTCTCACATCCCACGATGGCCACGGTGGCGAAGGCATGTACTGCTCGCGGAACCATCTGGAAATGATGAGACCAGAAAGGGAAAGGACTCGAACGTCGGCGAAGAAGTCGTCCACGGAGAAGACGCCATGCAGCGCTTCGATAAGGAGGCCAGAGAGGCCACTCACAGGGACTACGTTTGAAATACTGAGGCAATGAAGGAATATCAAGAGGGTGTCGTGCGGGACCTCGGTAATCATACGAAGTTCGGGGTAGTTCTCTGCGGCTCTAACAGGATCGGTCGGAGAGTTGCACTGCGTCGCCATAGTAGATACGATGAAGCAGAGGATCTTTAACTCGTCCGATGCGAGGTATTGTCGATTTTTGAGGACCTGAAGTAGGAGATCGGGGTCTGCTAAGCGTGCGAGTGGATCGACCAACTGGATATGTGCCACTGCCTTTGCGAGAGTAATTGGAGTACGATAATCACTTTCATCGCCTCCATTGCGTATATAATCCATCGACTGCTTGAGCTTGTGAATGAGAGGCAGAGACGATGCGTTGTCCCCTACGAGCTTGACAGCGCCAACGTCCGAGAGCAAGACCATATTGTCGGCAGCTACGACGATATCATCTACCTCGGACGAATATTCCACCAGCCAGCGTGCTGAATACGCATGTACCAAGCGGCTTCTCTCGTCTCTTTTAAATTCCGTCCCTTTCCCCTGTAATTTCGTCCACCTCTTCAGAAGACGCTCTGGAACCAACGTTAATAGCGTTGAGAGCTCCAAGTTTACCGAAAGAGCAACGCCCTTGCCGATGGACTTCAGAGCTCTCCCGCAGAACCGAAGGTACGCCGCCGGTATAGTTTGGTAAGGACAGTAAACCGAGAATGCCGCGGCCAATGTTGTGAATGAGTACGCGATTGCACCCAATGCGAAGAATACGAGGACTACCAGTGCTGTCTGCTGATTGATAGTCCATAGATAATCGACGAGGCCAGAGAAGAACAGGACGATCGATAACTGCAGTAAGATGGGCAGAGCGTCAACGACTTGTTGTAATCGCCACCTCTGGGCGCCGAGGAATTTTTCTGTCCGCAAGACGCCTTGCTTGTCTTTGGAGCCAGCCTGGCCTGTCTGTTCATAGTACTGGAGCCACTGTTTCGCAACAACCGCCCCGCCAGCGGAGAGTAAACTGCAGGCCAGACTAGCAAAGAACAGGCAATTTACTCGTATGTCGTGAGCGGCAGGTGAGAAAGGTGGATATAAGTCCGACGTCGTGAGAGTATCGTTACTCGGTTGCGTGACCATGAGACGTAGGAGTTGGTTGCTTGTATCGGTTGAGTTGGGGCTCAGGTTTGTGATTGAGATGGTGCAAAATGAAGTAGTGACCCCCGAAAATAAGCCGGCCTATTCGAAGACATTGAGATTGATCGATGATTAAATTAATGCAAGACAACTTACGAAGATCAAGAGAATATCAAGATTCCCATTCAACTGAGCCATAGTTTCCTTGTCTTGTTTATCTGCAAGAATGTCATGCTTCTCCCAAAATTGCGCTCGATCCCCAAAAGCCTCGCTAATATGTGCTTTCCGGGCCGTCTCAAAGAACACGCCTGTTCCCACTTCCATCACTTCAGATGTTCCACAGATGTAGCGAAAGTAAGCGAAATAGATGTTGGTATGATGGTCGTTAGGAGGCAACGCATTGATCACGGGATCCAAATAACTCGGCGCAACCCGCTACACACCTGACATCCTTGAACACACCCCTCACACACGCCAGTCAGAATCAGCAGGGTCAAGGGCTTGCCGAGCCCCAGAATTCCCTTCCCGGAAATAACTAACATGAGACACCATCTGCCGCTGAAGGAGATCCATTTCGGAACATAGGTTTCGCAATCGATTCTACTTCGATTGAAATGACTTCCGTAATACGAACCTGCTATATCTCCCCGATAACTGGCGGCCCCTGGCGTAATTTTAAGACTCTTCAAGCCCTGCCTAGCAAGCGGGACTCTACCACTCGTCGGCTCCCTGTGAATACTGCACCGGCACGAAATTGTGATTACTTGATACCAACGTTCTGATGCGCAGCTGGAGTTTACGCCGCACCTGCATTTTGTGTAAGAGGGTTAAAAAAATTGCACTGATCTGGAGCAACCTTTCATAGCTCTTGATGCTGAAGGACCAGCAACGGTTCAACTGATACAAATGAGAATTATTTTGACATGGATCTGCCAGATGACAAGAAAATGGTACATGTGATGAAGCCCGGTCAACCGTTCATCCTTCAATTTGGATGTCGTGTGGTGTCGATGTGAGATTGGCGTGTTTTGGCCTACTTATGACCATCGTCGCGAACCCGCTCGGCTTTGTAAGATCGGGGTGTGCAATCGCGCGGCGGAGGTAGAGAAGGCTAACGCGGCGCCTCAAAGAGGCGTTTACTCCATTCCATTCCGGGGCCTGATTGCCCGGAATTAATACCCTTGTATATAGATCGATGTTAAACCCAGTTGTGCGCATATATTAGTCATACATCTGGCTGCCTTTCAGCCGTGCGGACCGCAATCTTTTCAACCCTGAGCCTAGATGTCCAGGGGCCTGCAAGCTCACCGTACTCCATTTCTCACCATGCACCACCCATCTATCTACATCCTACACAAATCACGGGATCTCTACCTTTTTGTGCAGATCAGCGAGTCCCCCGAGCTTCCACCACATCCCCTTCGACAAATCCTTAAAACTACTCCAGGACGCGATGGATGCTCGCACACATCTGATGGCAGTTGCTTCACGCTCCCGTGTCTCCGGTGACAATGGCCTATAGGAGGGTCTTGCATGCAGAATTTGACTGATCCGTAGTAATGACTCCTCGAGTGCCACGTCGAGCTTGGTGGCGGCAGCGGAGTATGACCTCCTTTCGAACGCGTAGGCGACGTACTGCAGTAATGGTGTTTTGGTGATCTCTCGAGGCTTCAAGAGGTGTTTGATGCAGTGCGCTACCGCCCGGAGCACTGTGTTGGACGTCCAATCATCACGGTAACTGTCTATCCCTTGAGAGCCAACAGCTGCGCCCCAAACCGTTAGAACTAATGTCCCTGCACTGTCTAAGGTGTTGGGGACACCTATTCCGCCCACTTCCTCCCCACGGATGCACGCGCCAACAATCTCCAGGTATACTCCCAGTAAATCAGCCTCTACCAGTTGATCCGCCCAAGGTAAAATGCTCGGGTCGCTCCCTTGAACGATATAGGACATCCACCAGAGGCCCAAGCACATTTCATTGTCTATGAGACCTAACTTGGATTTCGCGCGCAGCCAGCTCATGAAGGCAGGCCCGAGTTGCGCCTTGAAAAGTAGGGACGCGATGGACGTTTCTGACCGTTTGGTCATCTTCTGAAAACAAGACTCGCCAATCCCGTCTCCCCCTCTTCTCTCCTCCGCTTCCGCGTCTTCCTCGATCAAGATAGCAGTCAAGAAGTTGTTGGCAATCTTGTAGAACGCCTTCGCAGACTCCGACGAAGTTGCTTCCAACCCCCGAGCTAAGATTGTAAAGAGTGAAGGATGCTCCTCAATGAGTTTTATCGTCCCATTCTCACGGAAAAGCCCAGGGTCGAGTCTGGGGTCGTTTCGGTTTAGCTCATGAAGCACGCGGTGTACCAGTCGCATGGTTGATTCGCGATCGGCGTCCGACTCCCCGGCCAGATCCAGAACGCCTTGAACGAAGTAGAAGTCGTGATGTACAAGCCATAGACGATACATGTCGTCAGGAAGAATAAGCGTGTCCAGACACACCACGATCTGCCTCTGCAGCTCGAATAGAGTGAGGTCATCGACCGCTACATCTGTGCGTTTGTATGCCTCAGCAATTGGAGCTGGCGGATTGGACGTAGATTGTACGTCCAGTCTTGATCGAGCTCGTGCGACCGCCGAAGATGTTTGCAGTAGTGCCAATACCAGATCATTCGCCGTTTCACAGGAAAGCATCATTTCGACGCCGTCCTTCGACTGCCTACCCCAGCGTGTGTCATGGAGATACCATGACGATATATGTTGCCGGTAATGTTTGAGAAACGATACGAGGTAATTGCACTCATACGAAGTAGGCGTCTCTGGGTGCTGCGCCAGGCCTCGAAATTCCCGAAGTGCTCGTATAGCGTTCAGCGCAAGGTCGTTAAGTGAGACGCTTCCGGGAGATATTAGTGGATGAGAACTGGTTTTCATGGACTGACTGACCTGTGTCGTGCTTCCCAGCCCGCCACAACTCTGACGTCCCACGATGGCCATGATCGCGAAGGTAAGTACTTCTCGCGGAACCATCTGGAAATGATGAGACCAGAAAGGGAAAGGATCCGAACATCGGCGAAAAAGTCGTCCATGGAGTAGATGCTTTGAAGCGCCTCAATAAGGAGGCCAGAGAGGCCAATTATAGGGACCACGTTTAAAATACTGAGGCAATGAAGGAATATCAAGAGGGTGTCGTGCGAGACCTCGGTAATCATACGAAGTTCGGGGTATCTCTCTGCAGCTCTAACAGGGTCGGACGGAGAGATGCACTGCGTCGCCATAGTAGATACGACGAAGCAGAGGATCTTTAACTCGTCAGACGCGATGCCTTGTCGATTTTGAGGGCCTGAAGTACGAGATCGGGATCTGCCAGGCGTGCGAGTGGATCGACCAACTGGATATGTGCAACGGCCTTTGCGAGGGTAATGGGAATACGATAATCACTTTCATCATCTCCATTACGCATAGAATCCATCGACTGCTTGAGTTTGTGGATGAGAGGTAAAATGGATGCGTTGTCCCCAACGAGCTTGACAGCGCCAACGTCCGAGAGCAAGACCATATTGTCGGCAGCTGCAACAACGTCATCTATCTCGGACGAATACTCCACCAGCCAGCGTACTGAATACGCATATACCAAGCGGCTCCTCCCATCTCCCTTACGTTCCGTTCCTTCCCCCGGTAATGTCGTCCACCTCTCCAAAAGAGGCTCTGGAACCAACGCTAAAAGCGTTGAAAGCTCCAGATGCACCAAACGAGCGATGCCCTTACTTATGAACTTCAGAGATCTGCCGCAGAATCGAAGGTACTCTGCCGGTATAGTTTGGTAAGGACAGTAAACCGAGAATGTGGCCACCAGTGTTGTAAATGAGTGCGCCATTGCACCCAATGCGAAGAATACGAGGACCACCAGTGCTATCTGCTGATTAATAGTCCATAAATAATCGACGAGGCCGGAGAAGAACAGGATGATTGACAACTGCAGTAGGATGGGCAGAGCGTCAACGACTTGCTGTAATCGCCACCTCTGGGCGCCGAGATACTTTTCTGTCCTCAAGACACCCTGTTTATCCCCAGAACCAGTCTGGCCGGTCTGTTCATAGTACTGGAGCCATTGTTTCGCGACAACCGCCCCGTCAGCGGAGAGTAAACTGCAGGCCAGACTAGCAAAGAACAGACAATTTACTCGTATGTCGTGAGCGGCAGGTGAGAAAGGTGGATATAAGTCCGACGTCGTGAGAGTATCGTTACTCGGTTGCGTGACCATGAGACGTAGGAGTTGGTTGCTTGTATCGGTTGAGTTGGGGCTCAGGTTTGT